>APFE031463597.1:7371-141511 GCA_000404065.3 Pinus taeda
TGTTGACTGTGATTGGAGGGAAGGTAGGATTCTTGAGTAAAGAGGCACAATAAGGTGTTATAAGTTTTGAACCATTGGGCATGGAGTCATAGATTGAGGCATGCGAGCGTTTTCTTGGTCACAAGGGGACACGAAGCGGGATAGCCACATATGATACAATATTCAGTCTGCTGAAAGTACGGAATGAACATCAGGGATGAAAGGTAAAAGAGAATCATTTCACAATGTTGACAAAGGGGAGAAGTGGATGAGTGGGATCCCGGAGCAGTTAAGAATTCCAAAGACATGCACTCATATATGAAAGAAACAGGGTAAACCAGAGAATTTAAGAATTCTAGCTCATAACTGTTTCTGAAGAAAACATCGAAAAGTGAAGAAATTGAACTTAAGGTGTAATGAAACAAATCTTAAGCTATTCTTTTTTCCTGCAACTTAGAAAGGTGGAAAGATGGTAAAAACATAAAATAAACAGGGAAGGAGAACACTTATTGGATCATGCAAAGACACAGGAATTCCATGATCATTCCTTGGCCAAGAGAAAACAACAAGTTGTTTCGCAATCCATGCTTTAAGCAATCTTTGATTATGAAAAAATATGACAGTTACAGTGCGAGTCTTTACTCAGAGAAATTGCTGGAAAGGAAACTAACCAACAACTACTACTACCAACCAACCAACCCTTCACAACATCGCTTCGAGTGGTATTTATAGACAAAATATCAGAAAGACATCATTACAAGTGACCTTGACAGGTCTGCTTAGAACTCTTCAAAATCTAAATGCTGCTGGAATTAAATGCAAGTAAATCTTTTTGGCTGCGCTGGAAGCAGGTGAATTGGAATAGGTGACGAGGTGGCCCTTGGGGACCAGATGCGGTGCTGCTGGAGTGAATGTGCTTTGGGGCTGCAGTTCTGCTTAGGTGCGAATTGAATGTACAATTATTACGATTTGATAGCTTCGTAATTTCGCTCTCCTCCTATGGATCTGCTGGAAGATATTCAAATTTCTCTTGCTTTGGGCCGCTGCTCAAGATATTCTCTAATACACTTTGCCGCTACATTGATGGTTTCCACTGTCGACTGATGCTCTTTGACACGCTTGAAGCCTGCTGATTTGATCTGATACACTTTAAACTCTGTGAATGATCTATTGTTGTCTTCAAATCGGATCCTTTGGCACGATTGGGCGATTTTCGGGCTTTTTCGGCGCGCAGTGGGCTCGGCAATCAGAAGATTCCCTGAAGATTCCTCGAAATGGCCTATTTCCCATAGCGATGCGCGCTATTCACGCATCGGAAACTGCCTCTATTTCTTGATCTAGAGCTCCGAAATGCGACTTTTCTTCCTGCGCGAAGCTTTTTCGGCTTTTCTGGCTGCTGACGTAAGCATGGCGTCGGCTGTATGGCGGATGACGTCACCTGTGGGTCCTTGGTACAACGTGATGTGGTGAGGTACTGGATGGATTGTGGCGAAGAGACTCTGATGCGATACACGCGATATCGCGTCGGCGAGGAAAGAGGGGGATCATTGGGTTGGACATTTGGTGCTTGCGACTGCCGATATGCGATATCGTGATATCTCATCGGCGGAGATGGAGGGGTGAACAGATTGGACACTCAGCGCTTGCGATCGCCGATCGCCGATTTCGCGATATCGCATCGGCGGGGACGGATGGGTAATGTTTTGCATGAAAGTGAAATGGAGAGGTTGCGATGCGAAAGCGGCTATGAGGGGAAAAGGTAAGTAAGTGGGTGTGAAGCGATTTTGAAGTTTCGGAAGGGGTCCGACTACTTTGGGGGAGTTTTATACTTAGGAAGGAGTCCATAGTATCTGGAAGGTGGTTTCGGAGGTTGGGGTTCTTTCTTAGTTTCTGATAAACTAAACAATTCCCGGGACTTGCTATGGTTATTTTTCAACCAGGGGAGGGATATTACATAGGGGAATTTACTTAATATTAGTACGGGGACGGGAAACATAGGGAGCTACATAATAATGTTAGTGGTTAATATGGAGATGGTAAGAAAGCGCTAAGTTTCGGGAGAACTTAGGCTGTTGCAGGGGGTAGGACCATACTTCGGGAGAAGATATGGAACAACTGTGAGTAAACCAGATCTTTACTTAAGCCAGCGTTATGAAGATGATTAACTTAAGAGGTATCAAGCAGATCTTGACCTCTTTTGGGGATGTTAGTTAATGATCGGGGGAAAGCAGAGAAGGGGAGTTAGTTATACCTCCTTTGAGACTTTTTCTGCTTACACATATTTGCTGATTACGCTCTTCATGATATGATACCTGCAAACTTGGAACTGATGAGCAATTTCAACAGCCTCAGAACTAGCTACCCAGTCTACTTGCCTAGCATTTTTTCTTCTTTTGCTTGGGGGTGCACTTAGACTTGCAAGCCCATCTTACATTTTTCTTTTGATGCTTTCCTATCTACATACTACCCTTATTTCTTCCAGAGCCCAGATTAAACTGTTGGACTCTTCTGTTTCTCTACCTATCTAAGAGTTTGCCAAGATTAAACTGTTTGGACAAACTTACAATCTCTATATTCTAAAACATGAAATTTAAACCTAGGGAGACCAAGATTAAACTGTTTGGACCTCCCTTTAACTAGAAGTAGCGATACCAGGAAGAATTTTACAAAATTTGAAGGCAATTGAATGAACTTGAAGTAGCCTTCTTCATTTGGAGACTGTTTGAGAAAATATGGAGCATTGCAGCAAGCAAAGTACAACATATTTGGCCTGTGAAATGCCAATCATGAAAAATGAATACCTGCTACAGCAGGAGCTAACACTACCTCTGTAGCAAGTTCCTCGCGAACTATAGAGAAGAACATGACCAAAGCAAGACTTTCCATTACACATGGCTTTTGCTATCAATTGTCTTGGTCACATGGGAATTACTGGAGGACAACTAGTTTCCTCCAATTGCATCAGATCTACCAAAAGCAGCGAATTTCACTTCGCTTTTGGCCACAAAGTACACTGAGAGGGTTAAGGACAATAAGATCTTTTGGGTGCTGATGGAGGCAAGCATCTGTGCCACAATAAGCCGCAAGTCGAGGCTCTCACCAACTGTCTTTGAGCAGTTTTCAGGATATGTGGAGTTCAAAGTGGACTTCCATTGTGTCTCCATTTGGGCACAAAAGGACCCTGAGTAGAAGTGGTATGATCTCCCATACCTTGCGACAGATGATGTAATTGCAGTGATTCTTGAGCATTGGCCAGCAGAGTGGCACATGACTTCAGATTTGTTAGTCGGGTCCAGGAAGTTCGCAGCGAAGCAGAAGAAGGAAGAGGCCTGGTTGAAAATTCAACAGTTGGCCGAAAGATGGAAAAAGGAGGCTGAGGAAAAATCCAAATCAGAAGTAGAGTGTGCTACTAAGGAGCATGCAGAAGAGAAGGAAGAGGAGGAAGAGCGTGACTCTAACAGAAGTCAAAGGTCTCCTTTGTCGTAGATGGAGGAAGAGCATATTTTTGAACAGGGTGGAGGAGACCAGGAGAGCACCCCCTTCCGGGTGAAGTGGACTCTAGAATAGGATAAATAAGGGCCACGAAAGAAGTCCAAGAGCAGTAAGTCCTCGCTTGACCCAATCACCTTGATAGAAGGTGACTTGGACGACATCAAAGATAAAGTAAGGGATGCGACAGCGGATCTAGTGTAGTAGTTTGAGTAGCAGTAGAAATAGGCCTTGGTTTCCATTCATACAGGTATGCGCAAGCTACAAATCCAAACTACTCGACCATAGACCGGTGTAGGGTAGCGCAACACAGCGTCGACTAGTTTGGAACTAGGAACCTCTGAAGCAGTGGAGATGGTTCACTCTTTACATCCTCGAGTTGTCTCGCTGCCGAATGGTGCTTTGACTACAGAAACAGAAGCTGATAGGGCTACTTTCAACGCTCTCAAGAATATTGGGTTGAACTTGGTCGTGCTTCCAAGTGAAGTTGTTCACACCCTGCAAGCAGGTGTGATCACTGAACTGTAGGCTTGCGAGAAGCTCGCGCTAAGTGTGATTAGTGAACAAAAGGTAAATAATGCACAGATGTTCGTCGAAAAGACTTCAAAAATTGACACATGGAAGAAGGTGTAGCAGAAGAATGAGCACACTGTTAATCTAGGTTGTCATTGATGTTAATATGGCACTAGCCGAGATGGAAAATATTGTTGAGATGCCTAGTTCAAAATGATGATGTCATAACTCTTGTTTCATAAGAATGTCATAAATTAATATTTCAAGTCACTAATGAAGAAGTCTTAAGAAGTGCCAAGTGCCAAGTATTTAGAAGCCCTTGATGACATATGGAGGTCTACATTTGATGATATCATATTCTTGATGAATGACCACAATTGATGATGGCACTTGATGAGGCCTTGATAACATGGTTGGAGATCATTTGATGGTTGGAAGATTATTTTGGAGTTATCCTAATGACGTTGCACTATGATTGTACTAGTATATCATGACATTATTCATGCATCATGCTACATGGATGTTGCACTCCTACATCATGACTCTATGATCCTATCATGACATTGATAACAATGAAGAAGCCAAAGAAGTTGTTCCAAACATTCCTCATGTTGTCCCAAAATTTTTATGCATAAAATTTAAGGAGATTCACAAAGAAAAAATATTTTGGACACCTTGGAGGCATCCATTCAAAATGGATCCTAGACCATCTTAAAGAGGATTTTTTTCCTCTTTCTAACGAGCCTTTATTTTCCCCAAAACTCCCACTAGTTTGTGAGATATTGAATTTTTAAGTTAAGGAAATTATTCCTAGCAGTGAGCCGACCTACATTGAGTCATACAAGTCGGACTCACTTCAAATAGATGTGTCCCTTCAGTTATAAATGAAATCCCTATAAATAGACGTCTAAACACTTCATTTTAATCAGCAATTCAAGCAAGAATTCAGAGATACGAAGTACAAGAGAAGACAGAAGGTCGAGGACAACAAGGAGACTATTGTTTAGGATGAAAAAAAAGGATAATTCTGTTTGGGCATAAAATCTTGGTCGAAACTGTCATAGTTGCCATAGTCGAAGCTACCATAGTTGTTGTGGTCAAAGTTGTCGTAGTTTTTGTGGTCGAAGAGCTACCGTCGTTGTCGTGGTAGAAGTTGCCGTAGTTTCCATAGTCGAAGTTGTCATAGTTGTCATGGTTGAAGTTTTCGTAGTTTCCATGGTCGAAGTTTTCGTAGTTTCCATGGTTGAAGCTTCCATCATTTCCATGGTCGAAGCTGTCGTAGTTTCCGTGGTTGAAGCTGTCATAGTTGTCATGGTTAAAGCTGTCGTGGTCAAAGTTGTCATATTTGTCATGGTCAAAGTGTTGATTTATTGGGATTTGAAAAATAGATATTTTTTAAGTCTTCTCTTGAGAACAGAATAGGGCAGAGTTGGAAAACTTTGTGACGCATCATATTGAATATTTGTGGAGATCATTGAAGACCATGATGCATTGAAGCCATTATGAGGTTACCTTGAAGAAGTTTTGTTTAGGTAACATGAAGAGCAATGGTGACACCTTCATGTGAAGAAAAAGGTTGTCATTGATGATGTGACATGGGGACTGAGTGAAGGCATAGCTGAATATTGATAGGGCTTGTTGAAGAAAAAAATGGGAGTCGTGAAGTATAACCAAACATACCTTGAAAAAGTGAAGCTATATGGTTGGAGCCCTTGGGGTTGGTGCCTCAAAATTGACAAGGATGGTGCCTTAGAAAGTCCAAGTTGGTGCTTGGAAAATATAGAATTGGTGTCCTTGGAGTTGGTTCTCCTAAACTCAAGGTTGTGTTGTCCCCTACAACAACCCCCCATTTCATATCAATATTATCTCAAAAACATAATATGAAATCGGTCCCTTTTCAATTTTTTTTTTTTTAATTGGTATCAATTTGAGTTCTATTCCAAAAGGCCCGAAGAAATAAAAGAAAACATTACCAAAAATCCTTTTACATAAATCAATCAAAAAACCTTAATGTAAAATGATTAATCTTTTGTCATTGCGATAAAGCGATCACAAGATCGCATATCGCAATGACAAAGGGAACATAACTTGAGGACATTTTGATTTACTCCGATGCGAAATCGCTATCGGGTATCGGTAAGAAATGAAGGAACCCAATTAAATCCCCCTTGCTCTGATGCAATGCGATATTGGCAATCGGCAAACGGCGATAATGGCTTAACACAAATAAGCTCCCTCTTACCCCGATGCGATGCGATATCGCTATCGGCAATCAGCGATTGACTACGCACACCTTCTTAACCGCCCCACTCGCTACTCCCGACGTGATGCGATATCGCTATCGCCGATCGAGGATTCCAAATGTAACAAAAGCAATGACTTATGATTTTCCCTGACGCCCGATTGCGATAAAGGCAAAAGCATAGTTTTCAAAGCAAAACCATAAAGGCAGTTTAATACGATTTATTTGTAATTAAGGCACTATCTTTCGAAAAGCCGCTCATCCGCGCTCAACCGCCAAATCGCCCAAGGCACGCTTCAAATAAATCATTCGGCCATTAATCGAAACGACTGGTATTGATGAGATTGACAGGCCTTAACGGCCATTTAATGAAAAGAGCAAGCTTGCGACTATTCACAGATTTGATGCGAAGTAGTCTTAAGTCAATTGATCACCATGAATTTATCAATATATATATATCTCAGTCTATTCAATTCATGTTATTGTTTCCTGTATTACGCCTATCGTTCTCTTTGTGCAGAATTCTCCCGCAGAGACAGATTTGAGTGGAATGGGAAAGAAGTCCAAAAAGACCACAATGCCTTCCGCTTCGCCGGTCGCAGGGCAACCCGTCGTTGATCTAGGCAGTAAAAAGAAAGGGCTTATATCGGACACTACGTGCCTGGGACTTACCAGAGCTACTTGGCAAGGAACATATAACTTGATTGAATCCGAAGAGCCGAGGGTGACGGGAATACAAGTCTCATGCGACAGCACTAGCAAATCTGAGGCTAATCTGAAAGACTTGGGCAATTCCTTTCTTCACAGAATAGCGGCCCGGGAGCAAATTCTCCCATATACGAATGTGGTAAGATGGGCGATTCAAGAGATACCAATTACCGATAGAACTTTCAGCACTATAGATGTGAGGATTTTCGGTTCTTTTCGAGCCGAAGATCTAAGGCAAATGTATCATTTGCCGGCGGAGGAGAAGAAGTATAACACAGCATTCATAGAGAAGTTCCGAGTAGAAAATGAGACTGAGTCCAAACCAATTCGAGGCTAGAGACAAAATCCAGCAAAGCACAAGCACGAATCCTCGGGTAAGTACTCAGTCGACTCTCTATGTTCTCCTTACTGCTATGCTGGGATTATGATGTGCAGACTATGGGGATTACATGATTCCGCCAATTCTACCATAGAAATGGTCCCCTTAATGGAGGCGGCATGTAGTGGTGAGATAATGGATTGGGCAGGTATATTATCCGATAAGTTAGTCATTGCCATTCTTAATTTCAGATTTAATTCTTGCATCACTGAGAGGTTCATTCCACCATTTTACTACAGTGCCTATGTATTAGACGTTTTATGTTTTAATTCTGAATTTCCTGTGCTCGGATGGAGGTGGACATCACAAGACCCCACACCCGTCCACATATAACATCAAAAGTTGTGGAAGACCAACTACAAACACCACTTGTATCAAATCTGCAAAGGTTTCATGTTGCCTATTCATTATTCCATTTTCAATAAGCCTGCCCCAAAGATTTCTAAACAAGCAGGGGTGGATTTAACTGCCATAAAAAGTTGGTTTGGAGAAGAAAAGTTCACCTATATTAGAATTTTTGACAATCAAGCCAAGCCCCATGTGCTTCCACTATACATACCTGATAAGCTACTTACCAGGGAAGTAGCCTATCAGATCAACACCGATGGGGTTACTCAGACCATGAAAAAAGAAAAGAAGCATGTCTAGCCCTCCTTTCCCTTGCGAATTGGTATTTACACTCTACAAGATCTCGAACATGCAGAGAAGGAAGCTGAGAAGATAAATTCGCTGACTCTGGCAACTCTGCCAAGCAGGCGATACGATCCAAGAAAAATCGCCTACAATGCGCTCGACCAGGCCAAGTTGGCCAAGTTCGAGCACAAAGAATATAGATTTGAGGATTTGTTTGCATCGGCCAAGTCGCTATATCAAGTTAAATTGCTTGCCATAAATGAATACAACGATGAGGGGCTAGCCGAATTTAATAGAATTAGAGAACAGAGGTTGCAAACTCTGCCTCTAGACCTGTTAGTGACTACTCCAACAATGACAAAATCAAGCGAGCCTAAGAATCAACGTAATAAGCATCCTCCTATTACATCAAAGCAGCAGGAGCAAGTGCATGACCAGAGGCAGGAAGAGACCCAGGCAAATGTGCAGCAACAGGTAGAAACCCAGGCGAAAACTCAAGAAGAGAGTAGTTCGAGAGTTAATGATGATACACAGATTGATCCGAATTTGCTCCAGCAATGGCAGCAATTCAACTCAATCATCGGCAATCTAGAATGCTCTAAAGATGATGAGGTTTCAAAGGAGGGAGACACACAGGAAGCGACATCAAAGCAGGTTTCGGGCGAAACCAACGACCCACCCAAATCAAAGGAAACAGAGATAATTCCTAAGGATCCATCGGGCGAAATCATTTTGCAAATAGAAGAGATTCCTCCCTTGGATGTATTCTACAGCCCTAAGCATAAAGCTATTGTAAAGTGACAGAGGAAGAGAAGAAGGGCCGATAAACCTTCTTTATTCCCTGAATTAACAGTAACGGGCAATGTTGTGTGGAAGGAGGAATTGGATCCCTCCGATGACTTGACAAAGCTATCGCAATACGCTGGAGAATATTCGATGGAAACCATAGATAAAGCATCGGAGGTGAGTAGTCTATTAAAGGTGAAAGATCAAGACAACTTTTCGCTACAGGCTCAATTATCGGAAGCGCAGCAGAAGGCAGAGCAGGCAGAGGCGCAATTGCTAGTACAGCAACAAAATAATAATCAGCTAACTAAGCAATTTCAAGAAGAAAAACAGAGGATTGATGAAAGTGCTATCCAAAAGCAAAAGGAGCTATCGGCAGCATTGGCGCAATTAAAATATCAACTGAGGGAATGATAAGATCCAAAGATGAGCAAATTTCTCAATTATCAACTCAAATTGAGCAAATGAAAAAGCTCCCTCAGGTAGATGAGTTTAAAGCAGAGGCGCTTCAATTAAATAAAGCATTGATAAATCAAATTAAGCTCCTATATCAACAAATCACCCAGGCAAAGCCATTGTGCGACTTAGTGGCATCCATAAGCGAAAAAATAGAAAAGGCAAGGACAGATTTGGATCAGGCCAAAGAAACATTGACAAATTTTCTGGAATGGCAAGATTCTGATCAGGGACAGGCAGCTAACCTACCAAGGATTCTAGAATCACATAAGGAAATATTATTCACAGAATGGCAATCACAGTTAATGAAGGCAGAAAGAGAAATTTAAAGATGCAAGGCAACCACTAGTAATTTGGTTGAATTAGTAAATAATACTCTTTATTTGTCTAACATGATTTCCCAATGTACTCCAAGCCAATTAACAGCAACAAATATGTTGGAGCATTCATGCTACCCAGAGCTGGAGAAAAATGGAAGGTTAATCGCGGGGATCAACAGTTTAACATGTGATGCCTATTGGTTCTTCTTAGTGAAGCCGCACAACCAGAGAGCCGCCTTAAAATGCCTCACAGATGCTATCAGGTATATCATACCTGATATTCAGGATGCCACCTTTGCTGTCCAACTCAGCTTGCACCTCAACAGACCACCCGAAGTGAAGCCAATGCTTGCGATAAGCCAGCTCAGGTTTAAAGGCAAGCAACCTGAGTCATGATTCACATCGCCGACTGCCAGATCGCCCCCAAGGAGATAGATAGCATTTATTGATGCCAATTTAGTAGGATTTTGTTTCATAGATTTTTTTAGCTTAGTAGTATTTATAGACCCTTTCATGCATTTAGAAAGGGTCGTAAAGTTTTGTATATGACTTAAACCTTGAAGTTGCACTATTGTACTTCAGGGGTATTCTTTTATGAAACTGGACCAATTATTCTGATTTTGATGAGGAAGTTTTTTATACAAATGTGCACTACTGCCTTTGTTTAAAAGCATTTTTGTGTTGAAGGAACAATTTTGAATAGCGATTGATATTTGGGATTGATTAGCAGCTCACATGGTACTATTATCTGCGTCTGTACTCATTCCTATTATATGAATTGTTATTTAATTGCTCTTGCTATTATCGCTTATATATATGTGTTTTAACAGCATCCTTTATGCATCCCACTATTGGTTGTTTATAGCATGCTTTTATTTCAATCGTATATGTATCGATGATATAAATGATGAATGCAGTAATTTGTGTTAATCTCTTTGTTTGACTATTCATATGAAGTAATCTTTAAATGATTGAATATCTCTGTTTATTTTACAGAATTATCTATATGCCTATTAAATAGATAAGGATTATTAAACGTTGCATTTCAAATGAATAAGTTGTTCCCGGGATTAGTATTATTTTTCTTACTTTTGTTAATAGAATAAGCTAGCCGCCTATCATTAAAATAGACATCTCATCACTCATCCATCCCTTTTATTCATTATCGGGAAACTGGTCCCGTTATATCTAGTCGGAGCCACCATCCCAAACGGAAAAGGAGTTGTACTAAGGTCCGGACCGGGTGGTTATCCCCCAATGTTGTTGCAGCGATTTTCGAGGCCTCAACAGGTGGATATAATATTTTGCAATAATGATGGAATGCAATAAGAAAACATTTTAATGAAACTATGTTGCAACAAGGTATTGTTCTATACCAAATTCTAAAATCGTCTTCTGAAAAGTACATGAACAATTTCATTCGTGCATCTTCAAAAATAATACCCTATTTTTCCATGCATTCATGAAAATCCTCAAGGTGTTGGTGCATCCTTCTATATGTGTTTCCACTAAATCTAGGAAAATAGGTATTCCATTCATGAAACAAAGGGACATGATTGGGATAACCAGTAATAGAAGAAAAATTTTCTGGGCCAAATTGGTTGGCCATGAATGGCCATTTTGAAAACCCTCTAACTTAATGATCTCTATTTTAAAGGTAGGCGAAGCTTTCGATTTCTTTAGCATCAAAGTGAGTATGAGGTTGCTTGAAAGCCAGGGTGATTAAATAGAGATATGTACATTGGAGTCACCAGGATGTTTACCATAAGATTGAAATAATGGAGTCGCCAAGATGAGAGATCTTCAACCAAAACTTCCCTCACTCACCTAATAGAGGGAAAGTAATATTCTTCATACCTAGGGGAAAATATTCTAATTCGTTCCCCAGTAACATTGCCAGAAAGATGTTGTCACTTTTTCGAGCACCTATAGCACAAGTGCTTCGGGAGACCTAGAAAGCTTCCTAGAGATAGCCTCTGGGTTGATTGTATACTAGTGCCTAGGACATCTTAAAGAGAGGAGTGCATGGAATATTATCAATGGGTGCTTTCTGTTGCACTCTAGTTGTCACGTACTTAAAAGGTTAATAAAGCGGGCTTGGTTGAATAGGCCTTAATTAAGGTAAACTCAAGCCAATACATGGATTTGAATGTTTATGGTGTAAGTCAAGCCAAACTCAAAGAGAAATGTCTAGTGTTGGTGGCCAACACACAAAAATAGGCAGCTTAATATTGACGTTCCAGTAAAGTGAAGAGGAGGAAAGGAAGGAGGGGATTCATTGCATAGCAATGATTGCAATACATAATCCTAAGCAACGATCGTTTTGGTAGAAACATGGAAGAGGGAGGAGATGTAAGAGCAGAAAGAGTGGAGTGAAAATTAAGGTTTCATGCCATATATGTCATGGGTAGCTTTATCACCAAACAACATGAGTAAATTTGTGCCCATACAAGTACTACAGGTTAATTAAATAATGCAAGTAAGTCTGTTTTATACATAGATACTGTAGGTTATACACTAACATAAGTAAATCTGTATTATACACAGGTATTGTTCACTATTTAGCGGCCTAGATAAATCCATGAATCAGAGAGAAACTGACAGCTTCACCCCACTAATTTAGAGAATGAAAAACATATATGAAATGAGATTTACAGAAGGGAAAACATATTATGTGTCACCATGATTGGAATCACCAAATATTTTCATTAATCTTCAAAATGAGTCCCATTCACTAGTCCATTTACATTCAGCAATCTACAACTCAAGTCCCTCATGAACAAGCAATTAAAACCAAAATGGAACCAAAGAATTTGGACCACTACGGGTGCAAAATTCTAGAACCTACATTAAGTTTTTCTTCCCCTTATTTATACAGAGAAGGGGGTCTTTGAATCAACATTTACAAAATATCTCAACCTAGGGCTAGCTGTCAGATTGAGTAGTTGTATAGGCCTATGGTAACTTTGCTGGCCAAACTGATTTCTTCGAATTTGATTCTGTTCTTGGAAATATAAAAATTACAGAATAAAAGAAATTACAGAAAAATAGAAAAGGAAACTGAATGATGGTGGAGGAAAATGTCTCCCAGTCGTTACTGTTATGGCCTCTGGTCATACCATGTCTCTGCCATGATGTGCCTTTCCTACTGTTCGGACGGTTCCTGTCACTTTCATGTTAACTACCTAAATTCACCACTCTCTGGAGCCGATAGCGATCGACTTTGGTTGCCTACTACAAAGTAGAAGTGGAGATTGTCCTGGCAGTCCCTTTTTATGTATCTAAGTGGAGTCCCATGCTGATAAATTAAGTTTTCTTGGGTCCCATGCCACCATTTACTCTCTGAAGATGTGTAGCAAAGCAATCAAACTCATTTATGAGGTGAATGGTTTCCTGGCTTTCTTGTTGCAGAGGCTTTTATAGGATTAGCCCATATCGATTTTCCATTGCTTCATACATCTATTCAAAATCTTAGCTGTTGACCCATCTAGCTTTAAAGATATGTACCACGCTATGAGAGAATCATTGTATCAAGACCTTTACACTAAGAGGCCTTACAGAATAATGAGTCTCAATCTCCTTTGGCCCCCTTTGGTTTAGCCCCTTTCCGCCTTTCTTCTCATATGATGAGGGGGAATATGACCTGGAGCTTAGCCCTAATGTGCTAGAGCCTTTAGATTCCTCTCTTGGGGCCTTTTTCCCTTTATAAGTGATTTGTGTCGGGCTTCCTTAAGTCTTCATGACCGTGCGCCATTTATGGGAGCTCCTTTCTCGGTAGATCATAATCGGGGTTTCCAGTTGGGACTTTTACATGGGATTTACAACGTGATTGCAATATGATCTGAATGGAAAATGGCATCAACCCGTGGTATTCATCCACCAATGTTATTCATCCACCCATGGAACTTACCCATCGTATTGTAAGTGGCATCCACCCATGGTATTGTAAGTGACATCCACCCATGGTATTCATTCACCTAGGGTATTTTCCCATGGTATTGTGACATCCACCCATGGTATTCATCCACCCATGGAATTGACCCATGGTATTCATTCACCCATGGTATTCATCCACCCATGGAATTTACCCATGGTATTGTAAGTGGCATCCACCCATGGTATTGTAAGTGACATCCACCCATGGTATTCATTGACCCATGGTATTTCCCATGGTATTGTGACATCCACCCATGGTATTCATTCACCCATGGAATTGACCCATGGTATTGTGACATCCACCCATGGTATTCATTCACCCATGGAATTGACCCATGGTATTATGACATCCACCCATGGTATTCATTCACCCATGGAATTGACCTGTGGTATTGTAAGTGAAAAATACTATAAGTAACAAGTTGCATTTTGTAAAAGGATAGATTGTCCGCCACAATGTATCCTTTATAGTTATTATCGGTTTTAATAAAATGTTTCTTTGTGGTTTTATTTACTATGTGTTCTGTCATTTTCTTTTTAGCTTTGCAATTCTTCAAATCTTGGGGGTTGAATACCATGGGTTGATGCCATTTTCCATTTGGATCACAATCTCTAGTTGCGATAGTCCTTTAGCACTCAGCCCTTGGTTCCTTGGCACTTTATGTAATCATGAGCCAACCCCGTCTTACCGGTGCTCCCCAATCAAAGGTTCGTAATTGGAGATTCCTTTTCGATGCACAACACAACCGTCGATCGTTGCTACATAGTAATTTGTCACTATCCTCATCTCAATCCCTCTGCTATGTCATGTGTCAAATAAACATGTTCATATCTTCCCACCAATGTAAGAATATTAAGAAAATGCTCTCTAATGCTGAAGATTGACCCTTTTTGACTAAGTTTCTGCATTGTCACTAGTAAACCCTTAAAATCTGTGATGATTCTCTGACATGCACTGTATCGTTGCAACGTTTTCGCTAGTCCCAAGTTCATGACCCAAGACGATTCATATTTGGTGAATTAGTTCAAATAGTTGGCCATCTGGATGTTTCTAGAGCTGGTTGTTGGGTCAGTTTGGGTCGCTTTTCCACCTCTAGGATGGTGGTTCCGCATCTTGTGCAACCTCCCTTGAGGATAAGCTCCCTCTCCCTCATTTCATGGAGACTCCTCCTATAAAAGCACTCATCATTTCTATGATCAGCTAGTTCTAGTTCTTTTGGTTGGACATTGCTGCTAGTGCTTTGGAGTTTGGTAGATAGCTTTGGTGTGAGTGTGACAAGTGTGGGATTGCTAATACTTTGTAAGAGGTTGTGGAGTTCCCTTAACCTTCTATTAAAGCTTGTGAGTGAGAGAGAGACATTGTATGTTAGGAGATTCATCCTTAAAGAGTGAATGCTTGAGAAACATACTGGCTGGACCCTCTAAGAAGGCTTGCGATGTCAAGACTTGGTTGTAAGCTTTCTCTTGATTCATTATTAATACAATCAATGATGTTTTTCTATGTCTTGTATGTAATTTACTTGATAGCTCATGACTTCTTAACTTTATGAGTAAATAGATCATTGTTGTTTCCCGGTTACATGATTTGTCGTTGTCTTGTGTTGTTTCAGGTTGATTGCTCATTGAGGAGAAGAAACAAAAGCTGAAGTAGCGAAACGGAACTTCATCAACCGTCGGTTTGAGGTAGGCCTCCAACAATGACTATTTAAGTGAATTAATTGTTTTTTTGTCTTTGTTATGACTAGACCCACTCTAGGGCTAGAGGGGTTACCACTGTCTGCAGAGGGACCACTTTCCTACTTCACAAGTTGGCAACTCCACTAGGGAGTCCTTCATATGTTTTTTCTTGTTTGCTTTTGTTTGGTTTTGATTTAGTGTCTCTCAATTTTTTGGGTTAAACTATCAGGCTTTGAGGTTACCTGGGTCAATCTAGGTAATCCCTTTACTATCTGTAAGAATAGTCTAGTCTTTGTTTGGGAGTTTTTTATTCATTTTCATTGTTTTTAAGATCATCGTTGCAGATATCCTAATAGTCACGAAGACGTCATTGATGTTCTAGCTTTGTACCCACGACTATTTGGATTTCATCTCGGGTTTCTAGTTTAATAACCATGACGACTCCTGAAATCAGATCGTCGCTAAAAACAAGTGTACTTTAGCGACTGGTCTCTAGTTGTCAGTGTAACACCAGCAACTAGTCTCTAGTTGTCAGTGTAACACCAGCGACCATAGAAAATTTTAGGGGCTAATGTTCGCCCAGTGGGCTAATTTTCCATGATTTTTCCACAAAAAGATTTGCCAATTTGCAATTTTTATCAAAGATGATTCGCCCAAATTTTAGAATATAAAATTATTCTACCATAAAAATCGCTAACATTATATAGAGACTATATATAAAATCATTATAAATTTAAATAATTTTACAAATATATCAATAAACATTTTATAGTTTGCATATTAGGGATTACTGAGATTCCCCAATGTTTTTAAACTTCAAGAAAATTTTCCATCCTTAAAATTTTCCTTGCCAGTGATTAGTCTCTAGTTGTCAGTGTAACACCAGCGATTAGTCTCTATTTGTCAGTGTAACACCCGCGATGATTCCTATAAAGTTTTTTTTACAACTTTAGCTCCTGAATTCATCAATCTTGTTTATCCCCTGTTGTTTCTTGTCTCTCATTAGCATATTTTGATTGCTTTTGGTTAAGGTACTGTCTCTTTGGTTTCATTGAGTGAGTGGTGTGTTCTTAGACTATGTGACCTAGCTCTTTAAAGGTTTCATCAGGAAGTCATTTGCTTGGGTTACTTGTTTGTGCAAGGTTCATCCAAAACCATGTTATTTATTTACTTGAGGCTTTTCGGCTGCTTGTTTTCTTGCTGGTTGATTTTTAGTTTCGATTATTGAACAGATTTTTTATGTTGATTCGATTTATTCACTACCAAGCATAGATCACAATTGTTTGGATCGAACAGTTCACACTTGCTTTTTTGTCTCTTTATATTCAAAACAAAAAAAAAAAAAATTAAGGGATTGCATTCACTTCATATACGAAAGTGAAAGTATATGTGCATTTCAAATTTTCATGTAAGAGAAATTGAAAAGAGAACTTTAAATATTTTATTAGTAGTATCGATGCATCATGAGATTAGTGTATTGATGCATTGTGTTTCTTAGTGTTTTCATTCACTTGTGTCTTCTTGGGGACGAACTTTCTACCCTCCTTTAGGCAAGTGTTCACCGAAATAAAATATTCTTTACTCATTCTAGTTACATCCTAGGGTTTTTGATATACATAAGATAAGGCTTGGAAATTGAAACATAATTCAAGATCAACTCTAAAATGAACTAAATGAACCTAACAACGCATTGGAACATAACTCACATTATTTAGAGGTCTAGGCTAGAGATGTTCTCTAGCATCGTTAAACCTAGTCACTATTGCTTTCACTTAATGTTGGGTGATTCCTCCTCTATGACTCAATAGATGCTAGTACGGACTTGCGCTCTCAGTACCGTCGAGTATATGCCGGGAGACCCCACTAGGTTATCATCCTATATCCTTAGGAATTCTTGTCTGCTACCTTGCAAACCATAATGGATGGCTATGCCCATACCTGAGTCTTCATGGATGGCTGTGACCATACCTTTATCATTATCATGGTCATATTAGCTGGGTGGCTACGTCCATACCACAGACCTTTTCCGAATGTCTTTTGGATGACTATCCCCATGCCTAGACTACATGTACTTCAGAGGTATCAGTTCGACTTGTGTACAGGTCCTTCCATATGGTGTTCTAGCTCAGTTGTTTTGAAAAGCATTTCAACCCTCCCACTCTCTCGGGCTTCATACTTTAGGGGGCATCTGTTACACAGTAATTCATCACCGCCTTCACTCTCGGTCTTCCACTGTGTCATGTGTCCAAGTAAAACATGCTTATGATAGACAAATGCTCTCCTAAGTTGCCAATTGACCCACTTTTCCAAAGTTGCCTTCCCCATCGTGGATATTGGTCTAATAAACGCGTTGAAAGGCGCGCATGAACAGACTGACCGTGCTACCAGCATAGAAGTACACCTGATTCCCTCGATGGCCCAATTTTAAGCACCAGCACGGGGCTATGTGGTCTTTTCAGCAATGATCTGACTATCTACATTGATCACTTGCGATGTCAGCACTGAATCTCAGTTATGTGCCCGCGATGATCCAGATTGGGCGAATTGTTCCAGCAATCAGCCTTCCAGATGACTCTAGACCTGGTTGTTGGCCTTGTTTATGTCGCCCTTCCTTCTCTGGTGTGGAAGTTCCATCAATTGTGCTACCTTGCTTTGTGATAAGCTCTCCTTTCCACCTTTCATGGAGACTCCTTCTCCTATTTAAACTTTCACCATTGCTATGCATTGCTAGTTTGGAATAGTTGGATAGTTGGCTAGTTGAGCAGTGTTGTGAGTGCTTTGTGAGTTTTCTAGATAGCTGGTGTGAGTGTGATAAGTGTGGAATTGTTGATAGTTTGTCAAAGGTTGTGAAGTATCCTTGATCTTGTGTAAAACTTATGAGTGAGAGAGTTCTTGTATGTTGGGAGATCCATCTTCAAAGAGTGAATGCTTGAAGAGCATGCTGGCTAGACTCTTCTCTGAGAAGGCTTGTGACGTCAAGACTTTGGTTGTAAGATAACTCTTATTTCATTATTAATACAATCAATGATGTTTTCCTATGTCTTGTATGAAATGTACTTGATAGCTCATGACTTCTTGACTTTGTGAGTAAATAGTTCATTGTTGTATCCGGTTACATGCTTTGTTGTATTTCCTTTGCTTTGTTTCAGGTTGATCACTCATTGAGGAGAACGAAGAGAAAGCTGGAGAAGTGCAATGGAACTCCATCGACCACCGGTTGAGGTAGGCCCTCCAACTTGAACTGTTTAAGGAAATCTATTGTTGATCTGTCCTTATTTGTGACTAGACGCACTCTAGGGCTAGAGGGGTTGCCTCTGTCTGCAGAGGGAACACTTTCCTGAATCACATAAAGATCCTTCATGGTTGAAGATGGTTGTTGTTGCTTATTTCAAAATTTCTCTCAAGATGGAAACCATCTCTGTCACAAGTTGCACTAGATTTTTTAGCTTCAACTAGTTGACTTAAAGAGTTATCTTCATGCAAGAGAAGAGATGATGAGAAATTGGATATATGCTCTGTGATTAAATTGTTTTCAACTTCATCATAGACAACCTCACTGTCTTGTGTCAATTGAGGAGATAACTCATTGTATGAAGTAAGAGAACATGGAGTATCTTTGATGCATGTGGATGCATTGTGAATGGTATGACAAATGAGTGAGGTGAAGATGAAGTTTAGATATGAATGTCTTCTTTGACTGGAGGAAATTATAGATCTCGGTTAGAGTATTCATGATAAAACAGACAATCACTTGATGTGCTTGGGCATTTATCATGGTATATGGAAGCATGGGAGTGATGAATGCCCAAGACTGGGGGTCGGTCGAAAGGATTAATTGTACAAGATGTTTCACTGAGATTTGTATATTGAGAATTTTTACAGAATGGACGTTCATTGTTTTGATGCAGGCAATTTTTAATTAGAGAGGGGGAATTGATAGTGTCCTCACTTTTCTACTCCTCTGCCGGTGTAATGTGACTACCTTGCACCTTATCACAATTTGAGCTAGCAGCTTGAGAATCAAGAGAATGTGCATAGCTAGCTAGTGAAGCAGATTGATTAAGCGAGTCATGGTACAAGGAGTCATGGCTTGCGAATGATGGAGGATGGAAAAGAGGTAGATCAACTTCGATACTCAAGTTGTGAATGGTGATGTCCTCTTGTGGAATAAAGGAGTGAGTCTTAGCTATAGGCTCTCTGAGCCATTCTGGAACTTCCTCTATGTCAGCAGGAGACAAATGAGAAGATGGGTTGGGGACATGTTATGCAGATTCCTCAGCTTTGAAATCATTGCAAGGGGGCACCCACATCGAGACTGAAAAAAGGAGGAGGAAAAGGAACAAAGAGGGTGTTGGGCTCTTCCTCTACAATCTGAGGTGCCTCATGATCTGCAAGAGTTGGGGAAGAAGAAAAATCAAAAGGTTCAGGTTCACCATGTGAAGAGACACAAACCAAGCACTCAAACTCTTGTTTCAAGAAATCTCGATTCAAATCTTCTGCCATAATTTCATAGTAAAGGTGAAGAAATCGATCAAAAATTTTCTCAACTAATTCATTAGGCTCCATTCTTAATAGGTTGATTCTTCCACAAACATCTCAGTAGTTATACTTACCAAAGGCTTGATGGAGCCCCTTGAGGAAACAGAGAAGGGAATGGACTAAATCATGTGGCAAGGTATGATTCCACCGATTATCATGACCTTCAAGGGTGAGGAATAAAAGCACACAAGAAGACTCTTCATTATTGATTTCATAAGGTTGGAAAAATTGAAGAAAATCAAAGATTTGCTTGGATATGGATGTTCCATCCTCACTATCAAACTTTAACTTGGACAAGTGATTGAGAAGATCATCAAGGAGTGAAATTTGAACAAGGTAAATATTGGAGAAATACCCTAGTAGCACGATTGGTGTATGAGCCATTTTAGATAAGAGATTCAAACCAGATGTAATGAGCTCAACTTGTCATCTAGCCCTCCTTCTAGTGCCATTTTGTTGACAATGTTGGACCCACCAATAAAGGAGATCTCCCTAGTAGGAATTCCCAGCTAGACCTCACATCGTTTGGTGTAGGAGTCCCATCCAGTACGATGGCCCTATTGCCATTATCTTAAAGATCTTCCTTGGCTCTAGCTATCAGCACATGAGAGTGTTACACTGGTACCTTTAAACAACAAGGTACGTGTGCCTAGTGTGTGTGTAATGTAACTCGTGTATAGGTTCTCTTACTATAAAAGGAGAGAGTGAAGTGAGCCTCTTACTGAGAGGGAGTAGTCCCAACCTAGGAATAAACACACGCAAAAATAGAAAGGGTTTGTCCAGCATCCAACGGAATAGTCCACAACGGATGTTGCAGTCGTTAAAACCAAAGTGTAATGGAAAACACATACATCATCCAACAGAGTAGTCCACAATGCGGTGACGACCATTGTAACCAATGAAAACAAGAATTGTCTATCTAATTTCTGGCAGAGTAGTCCACACAGATGAGATGGTAGTGATAAGCAGTACAACACTAAAATAACCAAAGTAGTTCAACTATTTTAGGGCAGGTTAAGTAAACATGCATTACAAAGTTTTTAAGAATAGTCTTATAAGTGGATAGAAAACATGCATGAAAATGTGCTAACCTGAGATAGGCTTCTAAATTAAGATAAAGGTCCAAGACACATTTGTACATGATACATCACTAGCCCTAGTAGTGGTACATTGGAGCCACTCCTTTCTCCTCAAAGAATAGAATACAGACTCTCAAGGCTATGTAGAGGAGCCAAGGTGAAAAGTCTTATGCTCATACAGTGATGAGGTATATACAACCAAGGGGGGATAACTGACCCTTGTGACTCTTTGACTTCCCTCATGATTTCTTAACTTCATCTGACTTTTAGACTTTACATGACTCTTTAACCTCATATGTGGGTCTCTTGGACTTCCACTTTACATTACATTGATTACAACAAGTATGGCCCATAGTAGTGACGTGGTCGAGACAACTCATGACACTACTGACATGTACTGGCTGGCTGTGGTGTCTGTGTTGTGTTGCTTCATTGTTGAGTGATGGTATGCTCTCGCTGTAACAAGTCTTCACCTCCACATGGCAAAGTCTGCAGGGTCTTTGATGGTCTTGGTCTTTGCTTGATGGTGTATGTGTATGTTTGCCTTTCACTCTCTTGCTCGATGTGCTTCCTGTGTTTGTTCAACTAAGAGTAAGTCTTCTAGCATGCACCTCTTCTCTATCTCATTTGTCATCATGCCATGTTTCATCAATGTACCTGTTCCTACAATCACTCATTGTTGGTGCACTAAGATGTCTTCTTACATGCAATCTTAATTCCTACATTAATTGTCAACCCAAGGAAAGTCTTTTTATTTCAAGAGTGTCATCACTATATATGTAGTGAATTCATAGGTTAACTAATAATAAATTGTTGCAAATGTTAATGACTATCTCTTCAAACTCAATCCAAACAATTATGAAAGAAGTAACTCTGAAAGAAATTCATAACACACTTTGCAATTCTAATTAACCTATTATGAAAGAAGATGAATCTGAATACAACTGTAAAAATCACACTTGGTAATCTTAAATGGACTTAAAACTAACTCACTCAATGATTAAAGAGAACTGCGACAATTGAACAACAAATGATAATTGAACAGCAAATCCTAATTGAACAACAATTGATAATTGAACAGCAAATGATAACAGAACAACAAATTATATCTAAACAACAAATAACTATATGAGCATATTACGGAAATCGATCAATTCTATCTCTAGAATCTATGGTAACATTACTTGGAATGAATCAATGATCTAATGTTGGAACTAACATAACCAATTCAATCAAAATCATTACTCATATATAACACATAACTAAATTTGAATCTCGAATCAACAACAAATGTAAATCAGAATTGACAATCCTCGTGGTAATCAAAATGATATTAACTTAACATTAACAAACAATAAAGAATAAATAGAAAATATTATAGCACAGGTGGAGCAGTAGTTCATCTCTTAACTAGGCCCAGAGCCGCAGAAGTCTCCTCTATGAGACACTCATAATATAATTATGAATTAAACGCAGTCTTCTTCATTAAAATAAGTAACAGAGTTACATCATCACCAAGATAACAGTCTTATATGTCCAAAAGAATAATTACAAACTGTGAATTTCTGAACTACTTGTGCAGTTTGCATTTTGGCCTTGTATATAACATTTAGAAAAGTAAATAGATAAAAGAGGATTTCGCAACACTCGATCTGATTCTGCCATAAAATAGCATCACTCTTCTCAGTCTTCTATTTTCCTGCTATGCCTTTGATGTTGTCTTTCCCCTTTATGAGATGTTTCTATTCTGTCGATTGAACAACCATCGTCCAATTCGCGTATTTTTCACATAAAGATAGTAAAAGTCAGTTTTTCCTTCTTAGATTCATCTAGTTTATTACTAATGACTTTTACCCAACTTTAGCTATTATTTCCTCTACTTTTATCCATAAACAAAGATAATCATGATAGGATGAATGCTAAATAAAGCTATTTACAAGGAGAAAACATACATTTTTCTTGACCCAACATACTCCCTAGCTTACCTTGTTGCATGTCCTCATGAAATTAAATGGTTTAGGTGTAGCTGAGTTGGGGAATAGGCAGGTGTGGTAAAGTCAAATTATAAGTGTGGACATGAACGAACTCCTCTAGCCCAATAATCATTCTATCCACAACAGATACATTCTATGGAAGATTTCCTTAGGTTAGAACCAATCAAGAGGGCCTACTCTTGGTTTCTTATCCTGCTTGATGATGTCCTTTCTTGCTTGCTCTAGCAGACTCTCACTTCCTTCTTCAAGCTCTTGAAACAAGTAAACAACAACAGAACACAAACATAATAATAGACAAATTGCAATTCAACCTACTTAATGAGTCAAGAAGCATTAAGACACGAATATGTAATATTACAAAACATTTAGGAAATCAATCGATAGTTTCATATATTAAAATCAAAGAGAGATTACAACCATTTGTCTTCACGTCACAGTCTTCCTCTAACAAGACCAGGTTCCCACACACTTCTGCTAGCACTCCATGATGGCTTCAAACAACAATAGTTTAAAAGCTCTTCCCTTTAGGATTAACTCCAAACCAAACACACTTCAACCAATAGGTGTCATTTTTCATGATTGACATTGATGAGCTCTAATATGTTCACACCTTTTTGTCTGGTTGCAAAGTTTTTCCATATTCTCAAGAAAAAAAAAAAGGAATGAAATTGTCAAAAAAGTAAAAGAAATGAACCCCAAGTCAAATAGACCAAGAAAGTGTGCAAGTCCAAAATGCCACTACTATACCATTTTTGCAAAGATTTGATGGTGTGCAGCTTGTTGACTTATGCCACCATTGATGAATGGCCAAACAGCTTAATCTTGGCTAGTTCATGGTTTGAATTTACTTGTTTTAAAGATAGAGAACAAAATCTGTCCAAACTATTCAATCTTGACAGACAACTAGATAACTAGAGAAACAAAGGAGCTCAATTGTTAAACCTGAGCCCTTGGATGTTATAAGGGTAGATCTATATGGAATTGCAATGAAAAGAAAAAAAAAGAAAAGGATGATGAGGGCTTGCCAGTTCAAATGCAACCAAAGGAAATAGAAGAAAAAATGTTAGGCAAAGTAGGCTGGGTAGGCAGTTTTGGTGTTGTAGAATGTGACTTGTGATGTATTGTGTAAATATGTTAACTATTAGTCCCATCACAAGTGCAAAACAGATATTTTGATGCAGCTCAAAACAGGGCAGAGCCATAACTAACTCCCCTTAATCCTTCTCCCTAGTCATTCACCAACTTCCCTCAGAGATATTAAGATCTGCTTAATATCAATAATCCATTCATCTCATTTCATAAAAAGCCTAAGTAAAACTCCTTTATACTTAGGAAATTTGTACAAACATCACATAATTCCCTTTTTGTTTACCCTAAGCCTAAGTTTTTAAACATTATAACTTAGCGCTTGATTCGTTCTTCATATTAACTTTAACATATATTATTTAAATCCCTATAAATTTTTCCCCATCCCGTATTATACAAATACATGTTAAAAACCTCAAAAACATTAATATTCCCTCCCTCGGTCGAAATAAGACCATATCACCACATAAAAGAGATTAATGGTTCATTTGGAACTGTTTAATAACCTTCGAATGCAAACCCTAGGATGATTAATCACTCGGGTTAATTATAACCAAACCCCGTTGACCAATCAAATCCATCTGAGTACAATTTTAAAACATCAAATTAATATATCGGGCCCCAACATTAAACCCCAACCATCTCCACCGAGTGTCAGCCGTCCGATCGGAGCCTATTCATCCAATAGCCGACGATCATATCATGACCCCCCCATCGTCCGACATTTAACTGTCAAGGAGCCAGCAATATTCCTCCCATACCGTGGACACACGTCGCACTCCCAATATCATTGTTGCCTCCCCGCCCGATATCGCCCAAGCCCAAAAGTGGTGTGGGAATAAACCACATACCACCCCTCTGCTAAACGACAAAACATCACATCCCGATGATGTCAGCCATGCAATAAATGACAAAAAGCCTCGCCAATGCCAAAAATTTGTTAAAAACACGATAAAATGTCATTTTTGTCCATTTTCCTTTGCGCACTATGTTCATGCAAATTACGTCTGGTTGATTTCTTGAATGTCCAGTCTGCCACCTGGCCAACAAATTCTAGTATCGGGCACTACTGCTCATCCTGCAACCTGCAAATTGCACTGTTCGCCTTTAAAAAATAGGTATTTACCCAAATTCACTTCCTGAACCTATAATTTCATTTTTCCTCTGTGAATTTTACCCAAAAATCTAAATTCAAGCTAAATATAGTCTGTAGTTGCCGTACGAAGACACCATAACCACTGTTTAGCCCATTGTTTCCGCAGAATCACAACCTCCAACTTGAAAAACACAAGAACCAAACATGGAGGCTCCCATAGCCTTGAATGTTGCTCCCCTCAATGCATCTCATAAGGACTAGGATTGGTTACCCTCGGCTGATAGAGATTTTCAAATTAAAGAGTTATCTAGTGATACGAACCACCTCCAGGAATTTTGCAGAGTTAGGAATAGTCATCTCAGTAACTCTGACATCTATGGAGTATGGGAGTCCAATCTTCCTAGGTATTACCTTCCCTCAGTGAATTTTTTCCCAGATATTATCCACCATTATTGTGCCAACTATGACCCTGTCACTAAAGCAGCTATAACCCCATACCAAACTGTCATTTTTTACATAAATGTTGAGTCTATCAATGAGATGTTACACTTCCATCCCACTCAACCGCCGGCTCCTCTTTCCGTGGGATTTATACTTGAGAGAGGCTCTCAATTGCCTAATTCAGAGATAACCCATATTGCCCAAATGTTCATGAAACCTGATTGCCAGCCCCAAGGCCCACCTTCATATTTGCATGTCTGGTTCAATGAAATAGGAAGACTAATAATTGATATGATATCCTTCATCTTGCGATTCAAGACCAATGAATTTTTTGATGAGACCACCTTGGTTCTATTGTTAATATTTACTCTAGGATAGCCCCTTGCTGTTAAGTACGCCTATCCAACCTTTATTGCTAACAAAATCAATGAGCAATTCATAAATCTGGACAGAGAAGGAGTCTTCAAGTACACCTCATTCATCTACCACCTTTTCTTATATTATCAGCCAGACAGCTTTTCATTCCATCAGGTTGGATTCCAAAGGAGAGCGAAGGTCTATGATCTTTTGGACCTCAGTCTTCCATAATGTCCATGAATCTCCTTATAGCTATTGTGAATTCATTGACCTGTTTGTATATCCAACCACCACTCTATTGATAGGGGCTCCTCCTCTTAGGCTCTTTGCTGATATAAAGAAGATTTTATAGCTTTCTAAACAATATAAGATAGGTGACTGGTACTTGTACTAGAATCACACTGAAATCAAGATATATCGCTGTGAACTCTGCCCCTACAAGCTACCCAAATTTGTGCCTATGAGACTATTTTCACTGGTGTACTTCAAGCAGCTTATCAATGCAGATTTAATCCATTTTTGTAGTGCAAAGAAAAAGGCACAGCTGAGAATTAAAACCCAGTTAGGCCCTTTTGTCATCAATAAAAGGGAGGCATGGGAAGATGTTGATAAGATATTAGGGGAACAACTCAAATTAAATAAGAGCTTTTGGTTGGTGCCTTATGACCCAACTAGCTTTATAAGTGACAGAAAAGTAAGAAACAGACTATCAGCTTATGTACACCATAGAATCCCCTAAATTGAACAGTTTTCTAATCAAGATGACTGGGTAGAGGGTACATTAATAGAAGAGATTACTGAGCAAGAGAAAATGGAAAAAGCTATGAAAGACATTGAGAAAACTCTTGACCTGGACTCTTTTGGACAGGTCTCCTTCAATCTACCTCAACAAATAGGAGTTGGTGCACCCTCTGTTGGAACTTCTCAGCAACCTGTACAAGAAGCCAACACACCAGGTACAAGGATCTCTAAGGGCAAAGAAGTGGCAGACACAGAGCAAACAACAATGTCAGATCAGCAAGAACAAATGCCTCCAGTTCAAACCAAAGCAGCAGAGGTTCCTACATTATAGACTCCTCTAAATGAGGAAAAAGGAAAAAAGAGAGACAAGGAAGACCTCACACCCATGAGTGGACCTACAGAACAGCCGGGTGCAGAGAGGCAAAGACTCAATCCTCACTGTGAAGAGGAAATCTTTGGAGAAACAATGGAACTTTTAAGAGGTGAAAGGGTAGTCAGCCAGCAGACTTCCCCAGTAGTGGACACATCAACTAGATCACACAGGTAGGAGCTAGAAAGGCAACATAGTGTGCAAGTTTCGTACACTATGCCACAAAGCAAACATGCCTCCGACATAAAAAGGACATTCACGGAGATCAAGGCCAGAAATGACCCACTAAGAGTTCAACTTTATAACCAGTATCTTAAGATAGCCCCCACAAACTAGCAAAGGTTGATGTCTGCCTATGACATTAAAGAGGGCAAGATGATCATGAGTTATTTTAAGCCCAAAGTGCAGCAACCACAATCAGCAGCTGACTACATCAGAATAAATTTGGAGGTATTGGCCAAGGATATTCATCCTATGGACTAGATTAAGCTACACAAACAGACTAGAGAGATGGTATACTCCACACTAGCTGACAAAGCTATGTTAGCTCATAGATTGCAAAACTCATTGGAGAACATGTCTGCTCAATTGGATTTGGAGAAAACCTCTTCTCTTGCTAAGGACAACAGGATAAAATCTCTGGAGGAGATTATCATTGAGCTGGGACATGATCCAAAGGATGCAAAGGGCATAAAGGCATTGATGAAGAAGAAAGAGGAAGATATTTCTGCTCTAAGGAAGCAACTTAAATTTCCCCCCACTATGCATCCTCAGACAACAGAAGTGGTATAGCAGAAATCAGAGGAGGACATGATGGAATTTCTCATGAAGCTCAATGAAAGTTTAACTAATACTGAGCAGGCATTGGAGACAACGTTAAAAGAAAAGCAAGGAGAGTCAACCTCCCAGCCACCTAAGGTAATCCCTGCAGGCGCAACTGCCCCTTCAATAGTTGTAATAGCACTACCTCCCACTGTTCCAGCAGCCACAGCAGAAACAGCTACAGGTACTTCAGCAACGACAACAACAACAGCTGCAGGCAGTAGTACTGGCATGACCACAGAAGAATTAATAAAAGCCATGGAGGAATTAAAACTCCAAGTATCATAATTGAAAGAGGCCAAAGAGAAATTGGAAAAATTGGAAATAAGTTATGACAAATCCAAGATGACTGTGGCAGAAAGAACAAGAGAGGTTAAAGCATTAGAGAACAAGGTGAGAGCATTAGAAAAGGATCTCTCTTTGGATAAACCTCTGGGAGAAATCAAAGGCATTTTGTGGGCCAAAATCAACTAGTTCCTTAGTACTGTGTGGAGATCTATTCAGGTTATTTATGAGTAGATTGACTTGATAGCAGTAGCCCAAGTAGAGATACAAAAGACAAGGGCTTTATTTGGGCAGATGCCTGAACAAGCAAATAGGCTAATACATTTTTTGAACACCAAGACCAGTGAAGAACTGGAGGCACTACAAATCAGAGACAGGACAAACACCATTCCACATATCAAGAAAGTTATAACCATGAGAACTTTGATGCAAAATTTGGAAAGGAGATGTTAGGACATGCAGGTGCAGATTGATTCTTTTACAGAAATATTTGCAGTTTTGCATAAAAAAGGTTTTCCAAGTTCGTTGGGAAGTAATGAATGCCTTATGAGACATGTAGAGTACACGCACAAGTTGAATAAATATGTTTCTAATCAAGTTAATGCAACACCAAGTACTTTAGCAGACAAGGCACTCCCATCTGGCCAAGCCCTTTATGACAAATTGGAGAATTTATTTTACATTGAGCATGAAGTGAAACATCTGTTCACCATCCCACCTAATTTCTTCAGGTACACAGAGATTGATGAGACTTTAAGAAAGCTTCAGAGACATAAACTACCAGAACCAGAGTGGTGGCATGATATGTTAGGAATATTATGAACTTATCTTTGTTATCTTTGTTATCTTTTTTATCTTTGGTATGTTTGGTAAAGTAAGATTTTGGGTCATCTACCATAATGCGGAGAACAGAAAAGAATAAAGGTCAGAAGGATCAAGGCGTATTGAAAACATCCATCCAAAGGGAGCAGATAGCACAGACTACCAATGAAAGACAGGTGTAAGCCAACTTACAGAGCCTACCTCCAGCACATCTAACAAAGACGGAGCCACAAGCACAGCTTCATTTATTTCTTCTCTGTTTTCGAGACTACGTGTCTCTATCCTTTGTAAAAAACGATGAATCATTACTCAATATTATCTCTATGAGATATTTTCTGAGATATTCTGTGAGAAATTTTGTATAAATACCCCCCTAAACAAAGTATTTGGGGTTGGTGAACCATTCTTAGACTTTGCTGTAATACTGAAATTTTGGAATAAAAAGATGTTTTGGAATCAACTATTGCTAGACTTACTCGATGTGGAATTGAAGCAAATGGACTTGTCACAGAATTCTCGATTCAACCAGTGGACCAATAAGTCCCTTTATCTTCTGTTTTATAGTTTTTCCAATTTCATTATATCACATATGTTTCGTGATCTAAATGGTAATGATAAAGATTAATTCAGAATTTTCTTGACTGCACTCTATGTTTCATTCATTATCGTTCTCTGTGTTTTCTTCAGAATTAGTATAAATAGTGTAACTCTTAATTGCTCCTGTTTCCTAATTCTCTCATATTGATTATTTGCTAGGGAATTCTTAATTTCTCCTTAGTAATATTCATCCATTTTCTTGTGTTAAATATGTCAAAGGATTCTTAACTGCCCTTCAACCATTTTAAGCCCATCTCATTCAATACAAATATCTGTTTTCTCCCTGTTTGACTACCTTGCTCTGTGAAACCATCCTCTGCTAAGAAAACAAATCCAAAAATCCCTCCTCATTGACTCCATTTACCCAATGGACTGAACTTCTCAGATGTACATCTTTGTTCTATTTGAATCTCACCATCCAAAAAATCAAACAAACCTTGAACATCATAACTAGCCTAACATCTTTCAAAACAAAGTTAAATCATAAAGAGAGAGCCCTCTCTGGATGCAAATTGGTTATAATCTATGTCTAAAAGATTGATTTTTGGTTACCTCGGCCGTATTCCCTTTCATACAACTTTTGGGAGCAACCTGAGTGATAACATCATTGGTGACTCCGCAGAGGACCTGAATAATTCATTTGTTACTACTATCTACTTTATAAGTTATAGACAGAGCCTAAAGTTAGCCAGGTAGCCTTTGAAATGCTTTTGCTTTGCAATCGCAGAAGTAAATGAATGCTACTTCAGTCTATCTCTGGTCTAGCTTATAGATTAGGGAATTAGTTTCAAATACTTGATCAGTCCCTTCCTTATAAGTATTTAAGAAAAGTTCACAATTTTTATACCTGAAATGTCTTAAGGAAACTGTTAAAATTGTAGTGATTAAACCTGTTCATAGAAAAAACCAAAAATACACTTAGAAGCCTGGCTTCAAAAAGGATTCGTTACACCAGATCACATCCTGATCCAAACCCACCACCTATGTTTGAGAATCCCAATCTAATTCCTAAAATCCTTAGAAGAAAAGAGAATCCAGAAAGTTATGTTGTTACTCGGCCTTTATCCAGATCAAAATCATGCCCTGTGAAGCCATCTTACCTTGAGGACGAACCTTCTCCTAACCATTTTGAAAACTCCTTATTTGAGACCTTTTCTGAATCTGGATTAACCCATATAGCTCAAGATCCAACATTCATTGAAAATTTGCAACTAAGAGTTCTTACTCCACATCTTGACAGACATTTGTTGAACCCCATTCAAACTGAGCTTACCCCTGAGAAAACACCAAGTTTCCCTGTGATTACTACCCCTTCTCCAAGTTCACTATCAGTACCTCACTTCTCCCAACCTCAAGCTCCCCCTGTCACTCTTCCATCCACTGTTCATATTCCTGTTGTTGTCCCTACTGTACCAGTTGTCACACATATCCTTGTTAACATGGCAAATAGATATGCTCCTTTGAACTTACCTGCCAATCTAGGGGCTATGCCCCAAGACTATCAAAGAAAAATGACTCCTTTTGATGGTACAAGTTTATACACAGCTCAACAGCATACTAAGAAAATGACAGATTATTTTGAAATATATGAGGTTGATGATGATGATGTTAGAATGAGAATTTTTGTTCAAAGTTTGACTGGAGATGTTAGAATATGGTTTAGAGCCCTCCCTGGAAACAGTATCAACGATCCTCAAGCTCTTCATCAGACCTTCTTGAATAGGTGGGAAAAGAAGAAAGATCCTCTTCACATTTTATCAAAATATGAAGGCTTGAAAAGAGGTCCTCAAGAAATTGTCTAGGATTACTCTACAAGATTCAATAATGTCTATAATGATATTCCTCAAAACCTTAGACCTCCTCCAGATTTGGCCCTGATTAAATTCCCTAATGCTTTTGATTCTGATATGGCATATCAACTTAGGGAAAGAGCTCCTAGAGACCTAGAAGAAATGCAGAGTATATCTGTCAGCGTTGAGGCTAACCTCATTTCCAAACGAACACGAGCTAGAGCTAAAAGAAGGATACCTCTTAAGGAAGAACCCTCTACTTTTGAACAAAAATTAGATGCTATCATTAAATGAATGGATAGACTTGGGGATAAAGTAGAAACAATTGAGAGGAAATCCTCTTGGGATGGCCAACCAAATAATGCCGAAAGAAATCCAAACTTCAAAAAAAAGTAGAACTCTAATATTGGAAAGGCTGGGCCTGACCAAAACATTAGGCCCCCATTCCAAGAAAATTTTGCTGAAGCCTCAACCTCTGATCAAACACCTGAAGACACTCAAATTAACGTAATGGGTCTCAATAATGAACAACAAGTTTTCTTAACCCAAGAAGACCAATAAGCTCACACCCTTCAAAAATTCCAAACACAGTCGGGTGAGTCATTTGACTTTTGGGAAGGATATGATACAACTATTTATGAAGTCCACAAGCAATATAATCTGAGGAATATGAGGATAGATGTCCCTGAGACCAATAAGCAGAAAGATGCCAAGCAACCTAATAGAAGTAAAATCAATAAACCCCCTGCAGAAGTCCTTCCTGGAATAGATTTTAACCCAAAAGACCCAACAGTTGAAGATATATCAGATAATCAACTACCCAACAGTCAACCTTCCACTTCCATTCCTTCCAAAGGAAATAGGGAAGAACCTCCAGAAATTGATTCAAAGTAACTTTAGCTCATGATACCACTCTTGAAAAGGACAAAAACGCAGAAAATACAACAGTAAAGGAGAATACCACAGCCCACAATACAAAAACTCAAACTAAAAAACAGTTCAATCTGGAGACTGAAATAGGCAAATTAAAGATAGCCATTCCATTATCAGAATTGGCTAAGCATGATGTCTACAGAGAGCATATTAGTAGATCACTCTAGGTTTCTGTGAACAAAGATTCAGTTAATCTCTTTGATGACCAACCTGAATTGAAATTTGGACTAGAGGTAAATGGAAAATCAGTAGATGGAGGTGTTCCTCCTTTTTATGTAAGCCTGAATATACATGATAAAATACTTCATAATGCTATGTTTGATTCCAGTGCTTCTCACAACCTAATGCCTAAATCTGTAATAGAGAAGTTGGAACTATATATTACCAGACCCTACAAAGACTTATTCTCTTTTGACTCAAGCCAGGTCAGGTGTCTGGGACTCATTAAAGATTTATGTGTATCCCTAGTTCAATACCCTACTAAAACTATTCTAATGGACGTAGTGATAGCGGATATTACACCTAAATATGGCATGTTATTATCTAGGTCTTTGGGAGCAAAACTTCAAGGATCTTTGCAGTTGTACATGTCCTATGCTACTATTTTAGTATTTGGTCAACCAAAGAAGTTATACCGAGAAACTTTGATGAAATATGTAGTGAGCAGTCACGAGAGACCCCAGAATTTCCCCATCTACTCCGTGCATTCTGACATGGACTCCTTCATTCTTTACAATGTTGAAATTGATCCTCCAACTGCTATCAAAATTCTAACATTTCAACAAGAAGAAATCTCAAACAAAAACTCTAATATTCATACTCAAGAAATCTCTGAGCACAGTGACACAGCAGACAATCAAGAGAAATCAACTGAAACTAAAGAAATATATTTTCCCATAAAACAGATTACTCAGACTCCTAATACTGACTACAAACATGAAACCCTTTGGTACTTAGAATTTGATGGTTCAGTTAACAAATTAGGAGTAGGAGTTGGGATTTAGGTATGCAACCTGCAAAATTATCGTGCTAAAGGTCATGCTTATAGGTTAAACTTTAGATGCACCAATAATATGGCTGAATATGAAGCCCTACTGCTACGACTCAAATTGGTCAAAAGTTTAGGGGCAATCAAGATATCAGTTTTAGGAGACTCTAATTTGGTTATCCAACAGATAAAAGGAAACTTTCTAACAACTGATCCCAGACTAAGAGCTTATAAAGGAACAACAATTAACATCCTCAACACATTTTTTGAAACTTAGCGTACCAAAATTCCAAGGAAACATAATTTGCATGCTCACAGCCTGGCAACATTTGCCAACACTTGTAGATTACTGTTTGAACCTAATCATTAGTTCACAGTGGAGATTAGGCACAGGCTAGCCATGCCTGATAATGTAAAAAACTGGCAAGTGTTTGATAATGAAATTCAAATTAACAATTTCTTGACCCTAGAAGAAGAGCTTTCCACCACAAATATAGACCTTGAGACTGTCAGTGAGTTTGAACAAACAAATAAAATACAAATAGACATTTCAGTAGAGAGTGCGAATCAAATGCTTCATCCAACTAGATTCACTAATAAAGAAATGCAAGATCTAAAAGGGATAGATATTGATGAGATCATTGAGGAAGAATCTGAAATTATTGATTTAAAAGATAATCATTTGCCCAAAGGATTAACTCCCTTGGAAGATTTCTTTGATTCTAATGATATCCCAAGGAAATCCAAAATTCAATATCTAAAAGCAGATATTGAAGATTGTAACATAGGAACTAATGAAAATCCTAAAATGATAAAATTGTCCAAAAATTTGCCCCCTGATAAAAGACTTAAATATGTTGAACTGTTCAAAGAATTCCAGGATGTTTTTGCCTGGAGCTATGAAGATCTCAAATCTTATGACAGCTCTGTAATTCAACATACAATACCCTTCAAACAAGATCAGAAACCGTTCAAGCAGAAACTTAGAAGAATTAATCCTGTCTTACTCCCCTTAATTGGAAAAGAAATCAAACGGATGTATGAGGCAGGAATAATTGCTCTTATCAGATTTTCAGAGTGGGTGTCCAATTTAGTACCCACTAGGAAGAAAACACGGGAAATTAGGTTGTGTGTTGACTTAAGGAATTTGAATAAGGTTTCATTGAAAGACAATTACCCTTTTCCCAAGATGGACCACATTTTACAAAGGGTAGTAGGTGCCTCTAGGATCTCATTGTTAGACGGATTCTAAAGTTTCAACCAGATTCTGGTCCATCCTGATGACCAAGATAAAATTGCTTTTACAACACCATAGGGAACCTTCAAATACGTTAAGATGCCATTCAGACTTAAGAATGTTGGGGCAACTTTTCAACGAGAAATGGACATAGATTTTGTGAAAGAAATCGAAGATTTTCTGGTTATTTATCTAGATGACCTTACGACGTTCTCTAAAATAGATCAACAACACCTAGATCATTTAAGACAAGTGTTTTTATAGTGCAGAAAATATGGCATTTCCTTAAACCCTAAGAAATAATTGTTTGGTCTTGAGGAGGGAAAACTGTTAGGCCACATCATCTCCAAAGATGGCATCAAAATTGATCCTGATAGGATACAAGCCATTTTGCAATTACCTCACCCCAGAAATGTCAAAGAACTTCAAGCTTTCCTAGGGAAGATCAACTTTTTAAGAAGATCCATACCTAATCTGGCTAAATTAATCAGGCCACTGAACAACAAGTTAAAGAAGGATTCCAAGGTTAAATGGATAGTAGAAGCCAAACAAGAATTTCAAGAAATTAAATTGGCTTTAACTAAAACACCAGCCCTTACAAGTCCAAAATTAGATAGAGACTTCATGATATTCTCATTTGCATCAGAACACACCATTGTTGTTGTTTTACTACAAAAAGATGATCAAGGATGTGAAAAACCCATAGCCTTCTTTAGTAAAGCACTTAGAGATGCACCTCTAAAATACCAAATTATGGAAAAATAGGCTTATGCACTCGTGACATCTATCAAAGACTTCAGAGTTTACATATTGTACTCCCATGTAATAGCTTATGTACCAAGTGTTGTGACCAAAGACATCCTCACTCAAGAGAGAATTGAAGGCAAACAAGGTAAATGGATAGCCAATATTTTGGAATATGACATTGAAATAAAACCTACAAAGCTCATAAAAGGACAGGGATTAGCAAAACTCATGACTGAAACAAACTTTCAAGCCCTTGATATTAATGAACTGGATAATGAGTAGGAGATGTCGATTCCAGAGATAAATCAGGCCTTCTTAGAATGACCTTGGTATGGGGATATAATTCATGTATTATTAAACTTGCAAGCTACTCCAAGGTTATCCAGAACGAAGAAAATATTTTTTAAAATGAAAGCTTCAAAGTTTTGTATTTAGATAATGCTTTATTTTGGAAAAATCATGATGGTATCCTATTAAACTGTTTAATAAAAGATGAAACTGACAAAGTGCTGAAAGAATTTCATGCAGGAGATTGTGGTGGACATCTTTATTGGAAATCAATTACAGATAAAATCCTAAGGGCTGGATTTTATTGGCCCTTCCTGTTTGCTGATGTGAAGAAATTTGTCACATATTGCCATAAATGTCAAATTTTTGAAGGCAAGAGAAGGCTTTTACCTTTACCCCTTAAACCAATTTCCACAGAAAATCCGTTTCAACAATGGGGTTTAGACTTCATTGGAGAGATCCATCCTCCCTCTTCTGGCCAGCATAAATGGATCCTCACTGCCATAGATTATTTCACCAAGTGGATAGAAGCCATTCCTACCAAGCAAGCCAATGATACAGTGATTATAGGATTCCTATAATCCAATATACTGTCCAGATTTGGCTATCTTGAAAAGATCATAACCAACAATGTTGTTGCTTTCAAATCTAAGAAAATGATAAGTTTCTGTCATAAATACCATATCATTCTAGGCCATTCCACAGCCTATTACCCTCAGGGTAATGATTTAGCTAAGTCTTCCAATAAAAATCTGATCAATCTTATTAAGAAAATGTTGGAAGAAAACAACAAAAACTAGCACAAGAAACTCATAAATGCACTATGGGCAGACAGATTAACTACAAAGAGATCTATTGGAACCAGCCCCTATGAATTGGTTTATGGCATGGAGGCTGTATTTCCTTCATCTTTGGGAGTCCCTGTAATGAAACTACTACAAGAAGTTCAGGCAAAACCCAATGACATTCAGAGAAGAATAAATCAGACTATTCATTTGCAGCAAACTAGGGAAGAGGTATATCAAAGATCTGAAGTGCTACAAGAAAAGCTCAAGAAGATATTTGATAAGAGGACTAAGGTAGAAGATTTCTATATTGGAGACAAGGTTTTAAAATGGGAATCTAGAAGAGAGGAAAAAGGGAAACATGGGAAGTTTGACTTCCTATGGAAGGGACCTTTTATCATCCAGGCTTTACAATGCTTACTTTTTGAAGAACCTGGATGGCACAGAAGCAGAAAAAGTGCCAGTTAATGGCCGGATGCTGAAACACTATTTTGATCCAACCATTTGAAAGCATTCTTGCATCATAATGTACATACTATATCCTCGGTAATATTTCAGTTTAGAGTGGACAACAAATTGCTAAAGTTAAAGCCCCAAGAAGAACGCCCTAAGCTTCACAACTATAACTGCCATACATATAGATAGAGCAACCATCGAAAGGAAATTACAGAACACAATCAAATATATGGGGAAGGCTATCTGACCTGTTGTTCTTGACTTTCCACCAGGGAAAGCCATCCCCAAGTGGAGCCACTATTAGGTTCCTATACTAATAGGTGTCATTTTTCATGATTGACATTGATGAGCTCTAATATGTTCACACCTTGTTGTCTGGTTGCAAAGGTTTTCCATATTCTCAAGAAAAAAAAAAAGGAATGAAATGGTCAAAAAAGTAAAAGAAATGAACCCCAAGTCAAATAGACCAAGAAAGTGTGCAAGTCCAAAATGCCACTACTATTCCATTTTTGCAAAGATTTGATGGTGTGCAGCTTGTTGACTTATGCCACCATTTATGAATGGCCAAACAGCTTAATCTTGGCCAGTTCATGGTTTGAATTTACTTTTTTTAAAGATAGAGAACAAAATCTCTCCAAGCTATTCAATCTTGACATACAACTAGATAACTAGAGAAGCAAAGGAGCTCAACTGTTAAACCTGAGCCCTTGGATGTTATAAGGGTAGATCTAGATAGAATTGCAATGAAAAGAAAAAAAAAAGAAAAGGATGATGAGGGCTTGCCAGTTCAAATGCAGCCAAAGGAAATAGAAGAAAAAATGTTAGGCAAAGTAGGTTGGGTAGGCAGTTTTGGTGTTGTAGAATGTGACTTGTGATGTATTGTGTAAATATGTTAACTATCAGTCCCATCACAAGTGCAAAACAAATATTTTGATGCAACTCAAAACAAGGCAGAGCCATAACTAACTACCCCTCATCCTTCTCCCTAGTCATTCACCAACTTCCCTCAGAGATATTAAGATCTGCTTAATATCAATAATCCATTCATCTCATTTCATAAAAAGCCTAAGTAAAACTCCCTTTTACTTAGGAAATTTGTACAAACATCACATAATTCCCTTTTTGTTTACCCTAAACCTAAGCTTTTAAACATTATAACTTAGCGCTTGATTCTTTCTTCATATTAACTTTAACATACATTATTTAAATCCCTATAAATTTGTCCCCATCCCGTATTATACAAATATATGTTAAAAACCTCAAAAACATTAATATTCCCTCCCCTGGTCAAAATAAGACCATATCAACGCATAAAAGGGATTAATGGTTCATTTGGAACTGTTTAATAACCTTCGCACGTAAACCCTGGGATAATTAATCACTCGGGTTAATTATAACCAAACCCCACTGACCAATCAAATCCATCCCGGTATGCTTTTAAAACATTAAATTAATATATCAGGCCCCCACATTAAACCCCCGCCATCTCCGCCGAGCATTAACCGTCCGATCGGGGCATGTTCATCTAATGGCCCACGGTCATATCGTGACACCCCCATCGTCCGACATTTAACTACTAGGGAGCCGGTGGTATTCCTCCCATACCGTGGAGACGCATCGCACTATCAATATGATTGCTGCCTCCCCACCTAGTACCACCCAAGCCCAAAAGTGGTGTGGGAAGAAACCGCTTACCACCCCTCCACTAAACGACAAAACGTCACACCCCGATGACGTCAGTCTTGCAATAAATGACAAAAGCCCCACCAAAGACAATTTTTTGTTAAAAACAGGGTAAAATGTCATTTTCGTCCATTTTCCTCTGCACACTATGTTCATGCAAATTATGTCCAGTTGATTGCTCGAATGTCTAGTCCACCACCCAGCCAACAAATTCTAGTATCGGGCACTACTACTCATCCTGCAACCTGCAAGTTGCACTGTTCACCTTTAAAAAACAGGTATTTACCCAAATTCACTTCCCAAACCTGTAATTTCATTTTTCCTGTGTGAATTTTACCCAAAAAGCTAAATTCAAGCTAAATACAATCTGTAGTTGTCGTACAAAGACGCCATAACCACTATTTAGCCCATTGTTTCCACAAAATCCCAACCTCCAGCATGAAAAACATAAGAACCAAACATGGAGGCTCTGGTAGCCCTGAACGTTGCTCCCCTGAATGCACCTCATAAGGACCAGGATTAGTTACCCTTGGCTAATAGATATTTTCAAATTAAAGAGTTATCTGGTGATATGAACCACCTCCAGGAATTTTGCAGAGTTAGGAATAGTCATCTCAATAACTCTGACATCTATGGAATATGGGAGTCCAATCTTCCTAGGTATTACCTTCCCTCAGTCAGTGTTTTCCCAGATATTATCCACCATTGTTGTGCCAACTATGACCCTATCACCAAAGCAGATATAACCCCATACCAAACTGTCCTTTTTTACATAATTGCTGAGTCTACCAATGAGATGTTACACTTCCATCCCACTCAGCCTCTAGCTCCTCTTTCCATGGGATTTATGCTTAAGCGAGGCTCTCAATTGCCTAATTCAGAGATAACCTGTATTTCCCAAATGTTCATGAAACCTGATTGCCAACCCCAAGGCCCACCTCCATATTTGCATGTCTAGTTCAATGAAATAGGAAGACTAATAATTGATATGATATCCTTCATCTTGGGATTCAAGACCAGTGAATTTGTTGATGAGACCACCTTGGTCCTGTTGTCAATATTTACTCCAGGACAGCCCCCTGCTATCAAGTACGACTATGTAACCTTTATTGCTAACAAAATCAATGAGAAATTCATAAATCTGGATAGAGAAGGAGTCTTCAAGTACACCTCATTCATCTACCACCTTTTCTTATATTATCATCCAAACAGCTTTTCATTTGCCATCAGGAAATTGGATTCCAAAGGAGAGCGAAGGTTTGTGATCTTTTGGACCTCAGTCTTCCACAATATCCATGAATCCCATTATAGCTATTGTGAATTCATTTACCTATTTGTATATCCAACCACCACTCTATTGATAGGATCTCCTCCTCCTAGGCTGTCTCCTAATATAAAGAAGATTTTACAGCTTTCCAGACAGTATAAGATAGGTGGCTGGTACTTGTACCAGAATCACACTGAAATCAGGATATATGGTTGTGAATTGTGCCGCTACAAGCTACCCAAATTTGCGCCTATGAGACTATTTGCTCTGGAGTACTTCAGGAAGCTTATCAATGCAGATTTAACCCATTTTTGTAGTGCAAAGAAAAAGGCACGGCTGAGAATTAAAACCCAGCTAGGCCCTTTTGTCATCAATAAAAGGGAGGCATGGGAAGATGCTGATAAGATATTAGGGGAACAATTCAAATTAAATAAGAGCTTTTGGTGGCTTCCTTATGAATCAAATAGCTTTATAAGTGACAGAAAAGTAAGAAACAGGCTGTCAGCTTATGTACACCATAGAATCCCCGAAATTGCACATTTTTCTAATCAAGATGACTGGGTAGAGGGTACATTAATAGAAGAGATTACTGAGCAAGAGAAAATGGAAAAAGTTATGAAATACCTTGAGAAAACTCTTGACCTGGACTCTTTTGGATAGGTATCCTTCAATCTACCTCAACAAACAAGAGTTGGTGCATCCTCCGCTGGAACTTCTCAACAACCTGTACAAGAAGCCAGCACACCAGGTACAAGGATCTCTAAGGGCAAAGAAGTGGCAGACACAGAGCAAACAACAATTTCATATTAACAAGAAAAAATGCCTCTAGTTCAAACCAAAGCAGCAGAGATTCCTGCATTATAGACTCCTCTAAATGAGGAAAAGGGCAAAAAGAGAAATACGGAAGACCCCAGTCCTATGAGTGGACATGTAGAACAGCTGGGTGCAAAGAGGCAAAGACTCAATCCTCACTCTGAACAGGAAATCTTTGAAGAATCAATGGAAAGTTTAAGAGGTGAAAGGGTAGTCAGCCAACAGACTTCCCCAGTAGTGGACACATCAACTAGCTCACACAGGAAAGAGCTAGAAAGGCAATATAGTGTAGAAGTTTCATCCACTAGGCCACAAAGCAAACATGCCTCCGATATAAAAAGGATATTCACGAAGATCAAGGCCAAAAATGACCCACTAAGAGTTCAACTTTATAACCAGTATCTTAAGATGGCCCCCACAAACTAGCAAAGGTTGATGTCTACCTATGACATTAAAGAGGGCAAGATGATCATGAGTTATTTTAAGCCCAAAGTGCAGCAACCACAATTAGCAGCTGACTACATCAGGACAAATCTATAAGTATTGGCCAAGGATATTGATCCTATGGACTAGATTGAGCTGCACAAACAGACTGGAGAGATGGTACACTCCACACTAGCTGACAAAGCTATGTTAGCTCATAGATTAAAAAAACTCATTGGAGAACACGTATGCTCAATTGGATTTGGAGAAAGCCTCTTCTCTTGCTAAGGACAACAGGATGAAATCTCTGAAGGAGATTATCATTGAGCTGGGACATGATCCAAAGGATGAAAAGGGCATAAAGGCACTAATGAAGAAGAAAGAGGAAGATATTGTTGCCCTAAGGAAGAAACTTAAATTGCCCCCCACTATGCATCCTCAGATAGCAAAAGTGGTACAACAAAAATCAGAGGAGGACATGATGGAATTACTCATGAAGCTCAATGAAAGATTAACTGATATTGAGAAGGCACTCGAGACAACGCTAAAAGAAAAGCAAGGAGAGTCAACCTCCCAGCCACCTAAGGTAATCCCTGCAGTCACAACTGCCCCTTCAATAGTTGTAACAACACTTCCTCCCACTATTCAAGCAGCCACAACAGAAACAACTATAGGCAGCAGCAACAACAACATCAACAGGCAGCAGTATTGGCATGACCACAGAGGAATTAATAAAAGCCATGGAGGAATTAAAACTCCAAGTATCAAAATTGAAAGAGGCCAAAGAGAAATTGGCAAAATTGGAAATAAGTTATGACAAATCCAAGATGACTGTGGTAGAAAGAACAAGAGAGGTTAAAGCATTAGAGAACAAAGTGAGAGCATTAGAAAAGGATCTCTCTTTGGATAAACCTCTGGGAGAAATAAAGGGCATTTTGTGGGCCAACATCAACCAGTCCCTTAGTACTGTGTGGAGATCTATTTAGGTTATTTATGAGTAGATTGACTTGATAGCAGTAGCCCAAGTAGAGATACAAAAGACAAGGGCTTTATTGGGGCAAATGCTTGAACAAGCAAACATGCTAATACATTTTTTGAACACCAAGACCAGTGAAGAACTGGAGGCACTACAAATCCAAAAAGCCCTCCTCATTGACTCCATTTTCCCAATGGACTGAACTTCTCATATTTACATCTCTATTCTATTTGAATCTCACCATCCAAAAAATCAAACAAACCTTGAACATCATAACTAGCCTAACATCTTTCAAAACAAAGTTACATCATAAAGAGAGAGCTCTCTCTGGATGGAGATTGGCTAGAATTTGTGTCTAAAAGATTGGTTTGTGGTTACCTCGACCGTATTCCCTTTCTTACAACTTTTGGGAACAACCTTAGTGATAACAAACCTCACACAACTAGATGGCTACAACTAGTAATAGCTTGCTTGTCTAATCAAAATAGTATACTCACACTCAGCCAACACTCTAACTAGCTTGTGCTTGGGAAGAAGGGAGATTTATATAGGAAATATGGATGGGAGATGGATCCTCTTCCCATGGGAGAAGGACTTATCCCTTGAGGTAGTTCCATCATTATAGGGGAAAGGAACCCAAACTATCATCCTCAACCCCATCTGGCCTAACCATTTACCAGACTTCCATTACGGAGCTTCTAGAGCTGGAAGCTTCGCCTCTAATTTAAAAGACTTTCCATAACAGGACCAGCATGACTGGAACACAACTTAGTCGCACCGGTCGGCGTGGGGAATAGTGCTAATCTCTGCACATCGCTGGAGGGGAGACAAAGGGAATTAGCAATGACCTTGTAAAATGGGCAAAACAGAATTTTCAGGGGAAATGGTGCAAAAGGGAAATGATCTGCTCATGAAGAGGGACATAATGGGAGTTTCTCCATGAATGGAAAGCATGTTGGGTTCACTGTAGAGGTCCCCCAGGATCAAGGAATGGGGAATATAAGGACAGTGACAAAATGTTGTGTAATAGATGCCCCCTAAAGTGTGAACGTTGAGCCAGAGTGAGGGATGAAATGCTTTATGAATCAATGCGAGGAACCGGTCTGCCATCAGAAAACCTGCAAGCAAGTACAAATATATATACATAAACTGAGATCTATGTCAAATGATACATGAATCATGGCATGGATGTAGCTATCCAGAGAATGATCATGTAAATGGATCCAGGTACGGGCGCAGCCATCCGTCAAAGAGGATTATAATGAAACCAAGGTATGGTCGCTACCATCTAATAATGAGAAGGATCACATATGATAACTCATGGTCTGGTCATACAACCATTTAAAAGAGACATGCATATCATCATAACCATGTCGCACCACTTTGAAACCTGGACTTTGTGATCTGATTCTAGGGTCTTATGCTCCAACACGACCCAATCAAACTACAGATCGTAGCATGTGAATAGATGTGTTGACGTCAAACATGCTAGAAAGTCGCTTGATTACCAGTCAATGATGTAAATTTTTAACAGGCATGAGAGAAGCCACCAATAATGACAATGGCCCTCAAGGTTACTATCAGCATAATTCATTGAATGTGAATACAGGAATTGAAGTTGAACACCCATGAAATCACTTGATCGAAATTCAATGATGTGAACTTGTCATCAAGTGCGAAGAACTTTCCATTAGGGCATGTAATCTCTAAGGTATTGGAAGGGAGTCTCTTGGTCAACTTCCCGGATAATGAGTTGATGTCGACGGAAAGCGACCGTGTCGAAGGATGTCCATAATGAATCCCACATCATCAACGCAACACAAGAGGATGGAAAATGATTTTTAGATGATACAGAAAATCAGAGGTAAGTGTAATTGTAGAAGGAAAACTCTTGAACATATTAGTGACACAACTAGAATTTTGGTAGCTTTTGGATCCATGGGATCGGTGGGCATAATAACATAGCAGAGATCAGATGGAAGGCAAAAATCAACAGCCCAAACCCAAGAAGGTCAATGATGTAAAGGAGGATGTACCAACCCAACACAAAGCAAAGAATGTCATGTTCAAGAGTGAGCTACTGACACGACTAATAGATTTCCAAATTTTCCCCCACCATTTCTAGCAAGTACCCCAATTATTTTTAAATCACACACTTCAAGGGGATAACATATGCTTGCACTGTAAGTTCATCCTTTGGACATGGTGACGGCTCTGATGTCAATTAACATTTTAAAGGGCTAGGCTATCTTTTCACTTTTAAAGGGTCAGAAAAGAGCTTGAAATCGGATCCCCCATTTTATTTTATTTAAAGAGTCTAAAAGGGAAAAATACACAGTGATCTTTTCATTTTTTACGAGTTAGAAAAGAGCTTAAAGGTGACTCATCCTAGAGGAACGAGTGGTATAATGGGTAGCAACTGGTTCCGAGAATGGAGGAACTGCTCAAAACATGTAATGGTCAAGAGTCTGGCTAACAAAACCACTCATTGTTACAGTTCTTTAGGAAAGGAAAAACAACCAAGTGAAAGCATATCATTGACCAAAGAGATGGTGGCGATGGAATGAAACAACCAACGCTCACCTAGCAGAAATTAGCTGATAAAAACAGAAATCACGAGATGTAAATTGGGCATGGGTTCATTTTTACACAAGCTTGAACCATGGAGAACTCTGCTTGGATTCAGTTTCATGTTTACACAAGCTTGAAATGAAAAACTATGCTTGCTATAAGTTTGCATGCCCACATCATAATGAATCAATCGAGGTACATGCCCCCAAGCTTCATTTCAATCGACTAGGCGGATGAAATGAAGGTTCACTTTCGAGATCCAAGAAAGACTCGATTGGGATTTTACAAGATCTTAATCAAAGAATTGATTTGGAAAAGGGAGTTGCTTCATTTTTTAACGAGGTTGACATAGTAAACTAACTATCCTTGAGACCCTTGTTTCATTTTTTAACGAGCATGACCCAAGACAAAAAATATGCTCATGACGCCTTGTTTCATTTTTTAACGAGGTTGACACAAGATTAGGAACTATCCTCATGATGCCTTCTTTCATTTTAAAACGAGCTTAACACAAGCCCAGGAACTATCCTCACGACTCCTTGTTTCATTTTTTAATGAGTTTGACACAAGACCAGGAACTATCCTCACATGACAACTATTTCATTTTTTAACGAGGTTGATAGAGGAAAAAACTATCCTCGATTCATTTTTTAACAAGGTTGACATAGAAAAAGAACTATCCTTGTGAATTTGATCGTGGACCATACGTGAACATGGCTACTAAGAGGTCTTCACTATATGGAAGAACCATGCTCTGGGAAGAATACATGTCATTTGGTACCATAGATAGATCAGGTTCCAATGCCCCTAGCACATAATGTACTATATCGTCTATGTGTTCATCAGCAGATGCAAAGACAGAATGGGTAGCCACATAATTGACTTGTCGGAGGGAAGGTACTGCTTGCAAAAAGAGGTGATAAGTCACGATGGTTGCAAAGGAGGATCCTGGTGACTAATGGATGACAATTGATCAAGAGTCACAATTATCCCTTTGTGCAGAAAACAAATAACACAAAAAATTGAAGAAACAAGAGCTCCCATGATATAAACATAATCGTGTCCAAGGAGAAGATTGAAATCTAAGGGACCTTGGACTACAATCACGTATATGTAGACGGCCTTTCCTCCCAAAGTAATAGGGAACTTCGGAAGGATCCCTAAAGGTTAACTAGTTCCTCCATTGAAAGCCAACAAATTCTGAGTTGTAGGCACAAGTTGTGGGGAGCCCAAAGCTTGCCAAGTAGTAGAATACATGATGCTAATAGATGCACCTTCATCTAATATAGTGCTAGGTACTACCATATTATAGGCTTGTACTGTGATCTAGAAACGCACATAAGATGGGAGGTAGAAAGAAGTTAAGTGACACCAATCGAAAGAAACGATAGAACTACTTGGTGGGGGTCTCATATTATTTCCCCTATGCTCTGTAGGAATAGGAGAAGGACTCTCCTAAACAACCAAAACGGGAGGGTCACTCTTCGATTCATGAGAATCTGCGGAGATGAGAATAACATGAGCAGTATGATCACCACTCTCTTCTAGAATAGAGTGAGCAACTGAAGGCGGAGCCAATTCGACACTCTTTTCGACCAATGGTTGGTCAAGAACGGACACAAGAGAGTCTCGCTTAGGATTGCAGGATGGGAAAGAGATGAATCCAAGTCAATCTCCTTACCAACCAGGAGAGGGTTAGAAAAAAGCCTCTAATAACCAACAAGAAGTTGGGGTTGAGGAGATGCAAGGTTTTCCAAAAGCTTGGAAACTTTATCCATAAGAGGACAAAGGTGAAGAATATTCTCTCCTTCACATAACTTACACGGGAATCTAATCTTCCCTTTCCTTTTACCACCGCTAGCTGAAGGTGTAGCATTGACATGATCTCTTGAGTTCGATAGGGATGGTTGGTTCAGGTCTTAAGACCATACCCCTAATATTTTGGGAATGTCAAGATAGTCTCGAAGGAGATGGTCACCCTTACATAGCCTGCAAGGGAATTATATCTTCCGTGAAGGATCAGAAGGTTTGTCGACAGGGGGTGCATTTGGAGTAATAGCTGCACGGTTAGCCTCTCACTTATTTTACTTCTTCTTCTTAGTCTTCTTCTTCTTATTCTTAGCCTCCTGGTTACTGGATTTCAAACTTTCACCAGGCGAAGTAGAAGAGGAAGGTGAAGAAATAGGGGAAGAAGGTGAGAGGTCATCTTTAGAATCAACGTGATGTTATTCAAATGAAGGAGATGTTTACATAGGAGTGGGGGCACTCGGGATCACCGAACAACCAGACAGGTAAACCAATGGTTAACCCAAGGAGGGACAAGGTTGCCATATAAGGAGCACTAGCATTTCCAAAAGAAGGAAAAGGACTAGGAATCCAATCCGAGGGGAACCCTTGACTAGTGGACTCTAGAAATGTTGCCATTGGAATCGACCCTAGAGAATTATTAAGGAAGATAACTTTTACCAGGAATGTTGCGTGGGAAGTTAATTTTAGAACACTAAAACAAAGCTTAACATTTTTATGTTTTAAGAGTTGATAAAAGGATGAAAGATGACTCTAGTCACTTTCGGAGTTAACAAACTCAAAAGGAAAAGTGCTCAATGGTATTTTCAAATTTAAAGAGAAAGTAAAGATCAAATGACTTCTCTAGATGATCTAGGTAAATAGGATTACTAGGCAATCGTGAACTGCATAATACCCCTTGGCGAACCAAGAAGTACGAGCAAGAAATCTCCCTAAATGTTGTGTTTGATGTATCACATTTGCAAGGCGGCCAACTCGGATTCCTAAGGATAAAAGGATTGCAACCTAGTGGGGTTTCCCATTATATACTCAATGGTACAGGGAGAAAAAATCCATGCTAGTGTTGTCTAATGCTGAAGCTAATGACAACTCCAAGGTTTAAAGATGTCGGAACATGTCTCTAGCCTAGACCACTAAATGTGAGTGTTAAGTTTCAATGCTTCCTTAGGTTAATTCGATAAATTTTAACGGTTGATGTTGAATTAGGTTTCAATTACAAGACTGTTATAGACATATTTTGGCACTACAACCCCAATCTCATATATCCATAAACCAAGGGATTCTAAGCACCTAAAAGTGTTGTTTCATACCCTAAAGGAACAAAGTCAGCTGATTACATCATCTCCCAGAAGTTCTCCCTAAAAAACTACTCAGAACTGGTTAAAATAGGACCATATAAACTGCTTAGTGCTAAGGGTGTGATGCATGTCACCTGCCACATGCAAAAAGTGCAATGCATACTGAAAAGCCCTTCTGTAGGATGCAATGAGCGAGAGTAGACAAATGGCAGAGGCAGTTGGCTAGGTGGAAACCCAGAGAATCTTCTAGAAACTGCTCATTTGACACTTGCCTCTCTAAATTGTCCCAGGGATGAGTAAGAGATCAAGAAATTTCCAAGTGGAACCAAGAAATATCAGAGAGATGACACTAATCAAAATCCCATAAGCTGACTCACCCACCTGCAAACATCTATATATGGATCCCCCATCCTAGAGATCTAGAGGCTGGAATTTTGTATTTTGTAAGGAAGTGCCATTGTTTTCTTTATGCAACATTGTATTGTTGGGTGATCTAAGCTTTTTGTGAGGTGAAGAGGGCTTTCATGTTGGGAGGATGGCACTGGGTCAAACCAATGGGTTGTAACCTTCTCTTCTGCTACTTCTATCAATAAAGCTATTCGAGTTTTCCTCCATATTCTTGTATATTTCTGAATCTTGTAATGATATATGCATTTGTATGGTTAATATACATCTGATCCTATTTTGTTTATGGTTATAGATCTCTATGCTTTGATGGTATTATGCTGCTATGAGTGTACAGGTATTCTTTGAAGTAGGAAAAGTAAGGAAGGAGTGGCGAAGCTCTGTCAAAGTAGGGAGGAAACAAGCAAGGAGCCAAGTGAAGGATTGAGGTTGGAATTCTCTGCTTCTCTCTCATCTATCTCTCATAAAGGAAAACACAAGTAGCTTTAGTTTGTTTTTTTGTAAGATAGCTACCCATCTTAGTGGGACTAGTAGCTCTGAATCGACACTAGTTTTCCTGATAACAAAATGGTGACTCCACTGGGGAGCATATATCTTGTTTGCTTATTTCTATTTGCTTTCTTTATAAACCACAAACGGAGCCTGAAGTTAAGCTAGCTAGCCTACGAAGTGCATTTGCTATGCAAGTTCAAAGTAGATCAATGCTGCTTCAGTCCATCTCTGGGTTTTGTTTATAAACTGAACAACTGACTTGCAAACATCCTAAGTGCCCTGGTGGTAGCTCAAGTAACCTCATTATATCATCCCATATACTTTGTGTCTAGTGCCTATCATTAGCTCAGCCTAAACCCCTTAACTTAGCTGCAAACTGTGAGCAAAAACCAAGCTTAGTCTTATTCCTGGACCATCGCACTATCTCTCATTGGCAGTCTGGATGCATCGCACCTCCCATGTGTTGTAGGTGAGATGCATCCCTGTTTCCCTATGTTACAGGTGCGATGATCAGGTAAGACTATTTCTGCCTCCAGATTTTGGTATTTTCTTCATTGCCTTCAGCTTTATTCAGTATTTTTGTTGTCTGTGATCAGTATATCACTGTTGAAACTCTCTTCCTTTGCATTATTCAGCCTCCATTGATAAATAATTGTGAATTTTTTTATGTATTTTTTGTCAATTATAGTTCTCTTTTGCAAACGGTAGCTTAATTGAACTGTCGTCTTTTGATTTGAAAGTGTCGCAAGTGTCATTTTCAGTTAAAGAAAAGAGTCTTCCTCTTGTTGATAGTCGATTACACTTTTGCCATTGTATTTTTAATAGTATTTCAAGTGTCGAAAGCAATTTTTGAATTCGAAATCGCAAAGTGTCGTCATAGTCTTCCTTTATCTTTTGAAAAGAAAATTGTTAGTACTGTCGCTTTGAAAGAACAATAGTTGAGATCTGTACTTAGAATTCTTTTTGTCATTCACACATTAAGAAAGTGGAAAACAAATACATGCATGTGCATTTGCATTGAGACTTCTTGTGGAAATTGATTTAGGACAATGCATCTTAGTGTGTGCTCTTTGCTCTATGTTGAAAGGATTTTACTTCTCTTTCCTTAGTAGCTAGGATTTTCATTGCAAAAAGAAAGTAAATGATTGTTTACCATCTTATATTTCATTTTTAGGAGTTGTATCTCTACATCACGCAGTGAACCTTAAAGGAAAACTTCTTAAGAAGATCAACTCTAAAATAAATTTCAATGAACATAAAAATGCTTTGGAACTTAAGCACAAGATTTATAAGTCTAGGCTAGAGACGTATTCCGGCGTTGTAAAGCCTGGTAACTATCACTTTCATCGTAGGTTGGGTGATTCCTCCTCTTTGAGATGACAACTGCCAGTACGGACTTGTGCTCCCACGTACCATCAAGTATATATGGGAGACCACAATAGGCTATATCCTTTATCCTTAGGAAGTCGTGTCTACCGCCCTATCGATCGCAGGGCACTGAACATAGCATTCGAGAAGATTGACTGTTGTACCATAAAAATTATTCTACAGTTTTGCGATCGGTTTGGTAATCCCTCTGTCTAGATTTCCAGAGTAGTCACTTTCGTTCCTTTTGAAGCTCCTTAATAAAAAAGGTCCATCTGAGAACTTGTCACTTCAAGCTCATTAAAAATCGAAGGTGAATAGAGTCATCTTTAGCTTTTTCTCAACTCTTAAAAATTGAAAAAACAAGTTGTGTCAAAGCGTCATAAAATTTATTTTAATCATAATAACATCATTGTTCCCTCATTGGTCTTAGGTTGAGAAAATGGAGTCCACCAATCAAGGATTTCCCCTTGGAGGGAATGGAGATGTTGGTGCACCTCATATGGCCACATTGTCCCTTCCAGGACTAACAATTTGCCTACCGGTATGGCTTTTCTTGACCTCTGTCATTTAAAACACCGTGATTCCTAAATAATCAAATCAGAAACCAGATGATACTAGAGTTACCCCCCAACCTTCTACTTCGTTTGTTTCTCCCTCTCCTTCTTCCTCTTCGCTTGGTGAAGCTAGTAAAACTAAAAACCAAGTAATTGAGAAGAAGAAGAAAGGGAAGGAGAAGAAGAAGAAGAAGCCAACGGCAAAAGGGGGCAACCAAGCATCGTCTAGCGAAAATCCACACACTGCATTGTCCAAACCTAAATCTCCATGTGTCATTTGCAAAGGCGACCAATATCATCGAAATTGTCCTTGCATCCCACAGATCTTAAGGGACTGGTCTCCTCGCTTGCATAATCCGGTGTCGTCAACCTCTGATGATCATGTTGAGAGTACACCATCAACTAGTGAAAACGAATTCAATGGACAAAAAGGAAGATTTAAAATTCCTTGTAGACTGTGTGAAGGCGACCATGCCCTCTACCGTTGTCCCTTCTTGGATGAAGCTAAAAGAGTCTTGGACAACCGTCCTACTTCACCACCAAGAAACTCTTGCCAAGTCCATCGCTAGTTGAAAATCTGACTGACACACCTTTGTTGTCGGTCAAAGCACCTATCATTGAAGATAAACCCTCTGAGTCCACACTGAACCAAATTCAACAAGTCGAGACGGTAGTTGACCCAATCTTGTCTTCAAAGGATCCACCTTCAGATGATACCATCACCAAAGAGAGTGAGAACGACATCATTCAAATTCTTTTCATAAACATAGACTCCGATGAACATGGGAGAAATCTACCCATTCCTTTTCTGTAGGAAGGAAGTTCTTCAGAGATTTATCCAGTCGTTTATTTGGTCCCACCTCCAAGCTATCTAGTCATTTCCTTCAATTGGAATCTACTAGGAAGACCTCGCCTACCATCTAATGTACCATTCCGGATCATAATACAAGCTTACAGAATGATCATGGTTGGTACTATTATAGATGAATGGGATTCTGTTGGTATCCTTTCCTCAACTGCTTGGAAACGGCTTGGTTCGCCATCTCTTCTGCCTGAGATTCGAAATCTGACAGGCTTCAACAAAGGAACTAGTCGACCGTTAGGGATCCTTCCAAATTTTCCTATAACTTTGAGAAGGAAAATGAACCTATCGATGAGACATCCTTATTATACAACTGGCATGAGCAAAGTTCCATCCTTCCAAATTTGCCTATAATTAGGCTGCAAAGCAAAGTTTCGAATGGGTCAATCTCCCTAAAAAATGAACCTATCGATGAGACATCCTTATTATATAACTGGCATGAGCAGTTTTACGTGAAATTCAAGCTCGTTAAAAAATAAAACTAGCAATGAGCATATGTTCCACCAGAGTTTAAGCTCATTAAAAAATGAACCCACCTTTAGTAAATAACCATTGCAATCGCATAATTATCAACTTTTGAGCCTTGGTCGTGTTCTTACCATCACCTCCACTCTTTTTAGCCAATCATATGCCTCCATTTGATTGTTTACCCCTTTTGAGGAACAACTGTGACAAGTGATTCTATTAACCATCTTCTTTACACTGCCATGATTGGCTAAAAAGAGTCTCCTTTAAGCTCTTACCTTACCTGGAACCAGCTGCTATCTTAAAAAATCACTCGTTCCTCAGAAAAAGAGTCTCCTTTAAGCTCTTTTCATCTGACTCGTAAAATATGAAAAGATTACCGAGCAATTGGCATCTCCAGCTCGTTAAAGTGATTGGAAGTGCCATCCCTCCTCTAGATTTTAATCTTTCTGGACCTGAGGGATCATTACACAAAAAGATCGAGTGCATGTCTTGTTCAGCTCGTTAAAACTATTGAAAATTCATCCCTTTCGTATTATTTTATACTTTTTCGGACTTAAGGGATTATATTACGAAAAAAGAATATTGGATTTTCCTTTCCGTATCTTTTTAGACTCTCTAAAATTGAAAAGAACAGAGTTATCTTTGTCTTTAAACTCGTTAAAACAATAGCGACAAACTTGTCCATGCAGACAAGAGCGAGTTTCACTGTTGCTAGGCTCGTTAAAACATAGTGATGGGTTTGCCTGAAGGGAAAATTATAGAACAAGCATATGTTATCCTCCTCGAGCTTGACAAAAATAAACAAGTACTGGTCAGTAATGACTGGGGAAAAATTGGGAAGAAAACTTGAAGAAACTTTATTGGTAGCAGGTCACTCTTGAACATGACACTTTCACTCCATCAGCATGATTGAGTCGGGTTGGGTTATTCCATTCACCATTCATATCACCATTGGTCCTCCGTACCATCCATTTTTGGGGTTAACGCTACCGATCCATTTCAGTGTCACCGATATGTTCAAGAGAAGCCACTCAGAGAATTCACCAACCCAGCTTATGTCTCATCCACTTCAATACCTTCACGCTTCATTCTTTCATGACCACCATCGTGAAGCTTGTATCATCAGATCATTTTCACCTCCACAAAATCATTTGCTCTGTTTCGTGCCATAGATGTGGGATTCATTAAAGCCCTCCTATGATGGGTCACTTCTTGTCGACATCATCTCATTATCCAAGAAGTCGACTTAGGAACAACCCTTTCAGTACTTTGAAGCTTGCATGCCTCAATGGCAAGTTTCTCACTTCCGGCGATAGCTTTACATCAATGGCCTTCGACCGAAAGATTTTGTGTGGTGTTCGACATCAACTCATGTATTCACACCACGTGCATTGTACTGTAGTATCTTGAGGGTCATTATCATTATCAGTGATTCCTCTCGTGCCTGTTAACAACTTACATCATTGGCTGGTAATCAGGTGATGTCTTTCCATGTTCGACATTAGAACATCTTTTCACATGGATCAACTTGTACCTCGGGCGAAGATTGAACGAGTTTGAAGATCCTGAATCTAGTTTCATCCATCTGGGCTGTGATATATTTAGGAAAATAAAGACATTAAATGTACATCATAGCTGCACAGATAATCATCCAATATAAGGGATGATGGCTCTACCAGAATCATCAGTCTACCATACAGACAATTGTCTGTCCTATGTACATGAAAATGAATTTATAAAGCTAAGCATGGGAATGCCCACCTCAGCTAGATCATGAAAATGTTAAGAAGATAATGTAATGTATTGTATCTTATTAGAGGTCACCTTCCAGTTTGAAAAACCTCGGATCCTCATGATAAAGCATTTCACCCAACATTAAAAAATTTACGACCTCATGCTTTAGGGGGAAACTGTTATAGACATATTTGGGCACTACAACCCCAATCTCATATGTCCATAAACCAAGGGCTTCTAAGCCCCTAAAAGTGTTGTTTCATACCCTAAAGGAGCAAGGTCAACTAATTACATCATCTCCCAAAAGTTCTACCTGAAAAACTACACAAAACTAGTCAAAACAGGACCATACAGAATACTTAGTGCTAAGGGTGCGATGCATATCACTTGCCACATGCAAAAAGTACAATGTAGATTGAAAATCCCTTCTGTAGGGTGCAATGAGCAAGAGCAAACAAATGGTAGAGGCAGTTGGCTAGGTGGAAACCCAGAGAACCTTCTAGAAACTGCCCATTTGACACTTGCCTCTCTGAATTTGCCCAGGGATAAGTAAGAGATCATGAAATCTCCAAGTGGAACCAAGAACTATCAAAGAGCTGACACTAATCAAAATCCCATAAGCTGACTCACCCACCCACAAACATCTATATATGGATCCCTCATCCTAGAGATCCAGAGGTTGTAATTTTGTATTTTGTAAGGAAGTGTTGTTGGTTTCTCTGTGCAACATTGTATTGTTGGGTGATCTAAACTTTTCATGAGGTGAAGAGGGCTTTCATGTTGGGAGGATGGCACTGGGTCAGACCAATGGGTTGTAATCCTCTCTTCTACTACTTCTATCAATAAAGTTATTCGAGTTTTCCTCCATATTCTTGTATATTTCTGAATCTTGTATTGATATATGCATTTGTATGGTTAATATACATCTGATCCTATATTATTTATGGTTATATATCTCTATGCTTTGATGGTATTATGCTTCTTTTCCTCTACAGGTGTTCTTTGAAGCGGGACAAGTAAGGAAGGAGTGGCGAAGCTCTATCAAAGGAGGGAGGAAACAAGTAAGGATCCAAGTGAATGATTGCGGTTTGTACTCTCTGCTTATCTCTCATCTATCTCTCATAAAGGAAAACACAAGTAGCTTTAGTTTTTTTGTTTCTAATATAGCTACCCGTCTTAGTGGGACTAGCATCTTTGAATGGGCACTAGTTTTCCCGATAACAAAGTCCCTACTGCTGTCATCTGAAAACTCCTATATGCAACTATATGAGGAAAGAGATCTTTGTCTTCGACGAAAGTTAATGCTAATTGAGGGATAGAGAGCACACAACCAATGAAACAATCAAAGAATGAAATATTTCACTAATAGATCTCTTAAATGCACTTAATCTTCCTATAACAACAAAAGAAGTTTCAATTCAGTTCCAATGCTTATGATGATGCAATTCTAGCTACTTAATAACGCTACTAATGCAATATTTTTGCTTAAGTAAACTAGAATGATGTTCTTATTTTTATAAAATGAAAAATGAATCTTTCACATAAATCACTTTAATGAAAATTTTCACAATTCCGAACATACAAGCATCAATCAAATCCAAAGCATGATAAATGAAACTAAAAGCAACTTCTTCCCTGAATCGAACAAACCAAACACATAAATTCTTTAATAGACAAACCAAGCAATGTAATCTATGCTCAGAAAGAGAAAAGAGACACTTGAAATAAGAGAACAAACGAGAATCTTTCACTCATTCAACTGAAAAGAAATCATCCTAGTTACTTCTGGGCGGAAGAAGAGAGTCTGAGGGTCAAGACACACTAGCACTGGAATGGGAGAAATTCTATTTTTTCTTAACTCAGAGACAGAAGCAACTTTTGGGCCAAAAGTAGCATCGATCAGCACGACTGACCAATACTACAACTAGCATTGAACGAGGGATTCAAAGAAAAAATAAAAAATAACTTCACACAGGGTCAGACTTAACACATCAGAGGGTGGGATAAACCAAGCAAGCACACAAAGCAAGATAAATGAAGCTTTCTAGTTAGGGAGAAGATAGTCTAAAAAGGCTTACGGGGTTGAAATCATGAGAGAAAAACACACTGGCCAAGATTGGGGCGAACCCTAATCTTCATCTACGGGCATTGGCGCGACTGCCTAACTGACAACAAGCACCAAAGGCTGGTCGGTGCAACTGTTCCTCAGTAATTCGTGCTGATCGGTGCTGCTAACAGAAAATTAGGTGCGTTGATCGAGGGAGCTAAGGAAAAAAAAAATGAAAGCAAGGACCAGATCTACTACTATGAATTTTAGACTCAGGCTAGTAAGCAAGAGAAAAAAAAACATAACCAAAGGGAAAATGTGAAACTAGAAAAGTTCTCACAAAATCATGAAATCCAAAACAAACAAAAGGATTGGATTCCCCACTAGAGTCGCCAATTTGTGGTGAAGTAAAATTATAAGTGTGGACATGCACAAATTCCTATAGCCCAATAATGGGTCTAGCCACAACAGATACATTCTATGGAATATTTCCTTAGGTTAGAACCAATCAAGAGGGCCTACCTCTTGGTTGCTTATCTTCCTGTTTGATGATGTCCTTGCTTGCTTGCTCTAGCAATCTCTCGCTTCCTTCTTCAACCTCCTGAAACAAGTAAACAACAACAACACACAAACATAATAATAGACAAATTTCAATTCAACCTACTTAATGAGTCAAGAAGCATTAAGACATGAATATGTAATATTACAAAACATGTAGGAAATCAACCAATAGTTGTATATATTAATATCAAAGAGAGATTACAACCATGTGTCTTGATGTCGCAGTCTTTCTTTGACAAGACCAGCTTCCCACACACTTCTACTAGCACTCCATATGGCTTCAAACAACAATAGTTTAAAGGCTCTTCCCTTTAGGCTTAACTCCAAACCAAACTGACTTCTCCCTCACACACCTAGATGGCTACAACTAGTAATAGCTTGCTTGTCTAATTAAAATAGTATACTCACACTCAGCCAACACTCTAACTAGCTTGTGCTTGGGAAGAAGGTAGGTTTATATAGGAAATATGGATGGGAGAAGGTTCCTCTTCTCATGGGAGAAGGACTTATCCCTTGAGGTAGTTCCATCATTATAGGGGAAAGGAGCCCAAACTGTCATCCTTGACCTCATTCGGCCAAGCCATTTACCATACTTATGTTACGTAGCTTCTAGAGCTAGAAGCTTTAGCTCTAATTTAAAAATATTTCCATAACAGGATGGTGTGACTAGAACACAGCTCAGTCGCATCAGTCGGCACAGGGAATAGTGCTAATATATGTACATCAGTGTGGGGGAGAAAAAGGTCATTAGCATCGGCCTTGTAAACTGGGCAAAATAGAAGTTTCAGGGGAAATGGTGCAAAAGGGAAATGATTTCCTCATGAAGAGGGACATAATGGGAGTTTCTCCATCAAGCCAAAGCATGTGGGGTTCACTGTAAAGGTCCTCCAGGATCAAGGAACGGGGAGTACATTGACAGTGACAAAATTTTGTGTAACAACAAGATATACCTCCTCCTCATAAACTTTGAAACTGTTTTTGTTCTCAAGCATAGCGAAAGCCTGGTTCACCTCTTGATCTGTCAGGTTATAATCATAGTGCTACTTGTCTGGGGGATACCATATGATTGGGCTCCTATACCGACATCCTATCCATTCGTACCCCATGGTTAAGACCATGTTACAATATTTATGGAAGCGAGAGGAGGCAGAATTAAAATTCTGGTATTTGAATGGTTCCTTGTTCCTGACAGTATTGTTGGAGACTTCCCACCTTTGTCTGGCTATAAACAAGGCTTCTTGCTTGATCTCCTAGAAGTACTCCTCCCTAGCTTGTGAAATGTCTCTGTGGAATGGCCCTAATTGGTCCACAACACTAGCTCGCTTCATAAATTGCTTGTGCCTGATAGAGAGATGTAGGGGTTTTGTAGGCTCTCCCCTAACCCATAGGTCGATACTATATTCTCATTTTCTAAAAGTATTATGGGCCTTGGCCCATTTAATTTGGTTAGTAGCAAAGGAAAGAAAGGCTTGGAATCAGACATCTCCTATAAAGGGGCCAGGTTTGCTATCTTTGTCATCTTCTAAAAAGAAATTGTGCATGTAAAGTTCACACAAGAGGCATTGTACCTGGTCATTATGCTCTTAGAAGCACTTAACAAAGTCTGGGGTACTCTTGATTTCCACAAACTTTCCAGCCTTAACAACTTTGATTTTTAGCTGGAGGTACCTTTCCAAGAGGAATAATGCATAGTTTGTAGCTGGAGCTCAACATGACAGGGTGTCTAAATAAAGAGAGGAGACAGTCTCCAACTGCTCTTTAGCCTTTTGTAATTTGTCCTAAGATTTCTCAACCTTTTTCTACTTAGCCTTCTACTAAGCGAAGGTCTCATCCCCAATGGTTGTGAGTGCCTCAAGCTTTTTCCTTAATTCTTGATGTACACGTAGGGGAAGTAATTCCTTTTTGTGCTAAGTTAATTCCCGTTGGAGCTTAGTTAGTTCATCCTGCAATTTTCTAATGATTTATTCCCTTACTAGGGGAATGTAAGAAAGTGTCTCCTCTATTTGGGCCTCATTATCTTGTGTCTCCATAGGCTCAGTCTAGACAATAGCCTCAACCACTTCTTGAATCATGCAATAATCAACTGGGATGCTTTCTTCAACATTAGTTTGAACAACAGTATTCATATTGGGGAAGTCCTTTTGGGTCTCCTGTGGGAAAACACAGGGGTCTTCAATCTACATTTCACTGTCTTCTACAAGATGTGGCTCTGTCTAAGTTTCCTTTGAATAAACCAAAAGAATCTCAGTGTGGGTTTCAACATCTTTTCCAGAACAATGTTCTGTCTATGTCCCTGTGGTCTACATTTCCACTTTCAATTTTCTAACTCTGACTGCTTCTTTTAACCACTGTCTTAACTGCCCAATTATTCTCTTTTGTTTTCCATATTTTTTAAGCATTTTTCTAAGCCTATCATTGTAGGTTTCTTTATTGTTAGACTTCTAACCGATGGTGGTGCAACTACATTTACCTTAGGTTAATGCTGAGGTGGAATTGTGTTAGCATCATGAAGTGTTTCAATTGGAACTGTATCTCCCGATGGAGCTTCACCTTCCAATTCTTTTTCATCATAAATTTCTCTCTTAGGAGACCCCAATGGAATGGTGTCTCCTAAGTAATTATCATTCTTCGGGATTTCTTCTAGGTGGGCCTCGTCCTCAGAGGACTTCAAAAACTAGCATTTCCTAGTTGATTTTCATCTCCCAGGGTTTTATCTATAGAATTTTCTTCAGGTTTCCAATGGGCCGGTGGCTGTTGATCGATCTTCCTCTCTAATGGTTTCTTCTTCGTGCACTTCTGCTTCCAAGGGTTTTTCCGCAAAAGGGATTGGTTCCCTCTGTTCTTCCAAAAAATAAGTAAACGGTAAGGTTTGATCATAACCAAGGTTGTCAGCAGAGGCAGACTGGTTGGGGGTACAATTTTCTCCTTCAATGTTCTCAGATTGTTCTCTTCCCTCACCAAATATCCCCATGTTTTTTATTACCCTGGCCACCTCTTCCTCATAGTCTTGCAAAGGGGCATTTTGTAGACTTGGAGGTGGTGTGTGAGATGGACCAGCTTCATTTGTTTGAATTGGGGTCTGTCACTGCGACTTCACCTACACAAAGTGCCTTCACTTTGCTAGGTTCAACGACACAGAAAAATTATCCCTTTTCAATGTCCATCTCGGCCCTGGGGTTCTTCACCCTTGTTGTTCTATTGCTGGGTTTTTTGTAGGTGGAGCCAGAGTAGGATTTACAATATTGTCCCAGGTTAGCTGCTATTGGGTAAGTCCATGCATGATAATCAATTTTATCAACCCATGATGACTGATGACTATGTGTGGATCCTTTTCTTTCCTAACTCGAACGAGCGACATCATGCAATAGGGAATTCAAATAAAATGGCAAATTAACTAAAGTGTTCTATTTTAATGGAGCTAACACTTTGAGTTGCTGGGGCTTTACCACATCCTGTCAACTGTCACAAGTGATGTACCTTTGTACAATGACTACCAATTCCTACCATCGTTGTCTTAACACTGAAGGGTGAATCCCTTTCCCTGTTTGCACCAATTGCTCACCTGGGTGCTAGAATACTACGACCGTGTTGTACAGAAGGACATGTTTGTCTGTCCATTTTTTTCCCTCATCTGGAAGTTCAGTGACTTCGGCTATGACTACTTCAAAGACCATTATGTCCCTGCCTCTTACTGTGGTGTTGCCATTCTGTAAATTCTACAGGAATTCGAGTGTCATCTCTTCGTGAAATCCCTGTAATTTATTCAAATATTACAACCAGCCAGCACGCTCGAGAATTGCATGATCTTGGTCTGATACCATGAGCACTGTGGGTTCATTTCGGATGGCTCTACCTCCCATGGTTGTTGTTTTCCTATGACTGGTTCACTTGCATGCACTTCCCTTGCACGCACTTCTCTTGCACTTTCGTAGTTTAGAACAGCATCAAAGAACGTTAAAGCAATTAACAGGAAAATCACGTTGTTTTGGGAATTCACAAAATCACGTTGTTTTGGGAATTCACATCATATATAGTCAAGTCAGTTGTCTCCTCAACAATATTTGACACAGGCTCATAATCAATCTGCATGCCATCCATAATGGTTGTTGTCCTTTCTCCAATAAAAAATACTTTGGTAATTATTACGCATACACAATCATCATGCAATCCTTTACTTGGAAATCAATTTAATAATTATCACACAATTATCCATAACTGTCACACATGTTGTTCATATGCAAACCATCACCCCTCCAATGAGAAAAGGGAATCCACATCTTCCAAGCATATAAAAAGTAAGAGAAAGGATTGGTAATTCACAAATGCAGTCAATCAATCCAAAAAAAGTGGTGTGATATATGACAAAGCAATTATAGCGATACACGTCATCAGAGGTGAAATGGACCCAAAAAAAAAAAGAGATTTAAATCAATATGTCAAAATATTTTCACCTTAAGTGGTATTAGTAACAAATGCATAATCGGCGGTAAATATTAATGACTGTCATAAAGTGATTGGACACATATAATATAATGAATATATAACATAAGATACCATGCATGTTGGCCTTTAAGCGCATTGTTCAAATGGGAAATTTCCTTTAGAAACGAATCCATAGGTGGTAATAGAATAGAGAGCATTTGGAAATGTAAGATAGTACTCCAATACCACAAGTAGAGCCATTGCTGCCAGCAGGCATTCATAACCTCGTCAAGGTTTCTTTTTAACCCCACAAATGAGCCAGAGTCCTCCTTTTAGTATGTATATGATTCTTTCTTTTCTTGTCATAAAGAGACCACTATGCTAGCATGGTGATGAAATAATCATAGTGTCATTCACCAGGTGATAACAAAGTGATTAGGTTGGCTCATGATGGGACCCCTTCTCCTTCTGATAGTTTTAATTATTAAGAAGGTCATTACCCTTGTTTGGTGGCCAAAATGGAATGTCACTTGTTACATCCTTATGATCATGGTAGGTTGGCTCGTGATGAGACCCCCTATCCTCTTTTGTTGCATTTTCATATTTCTTTATTTTCATATTTTGATGCTTTTTTTATAAAAAGAGGGAGGCTCATTTACTCCTTAAGAGTTAGGGATGGTGTAAAAAGTAAGAAAAATGCCAATGAAATTTTATACTTTTACGCCCATATCATCATATCAAAGAGATTTATCCATTTGAAAGTATGAAAAATAAGCCAACGTGGTTTTAAAATAATGAATCATTTTATGATGTGTCCAAAGAAAATATGTTTAGCCAGTCATTATAGAGGTGCACCATGTCAGATTTTGAATAAAGATAACCATCAAAAGGCTTCATAGGAAATAATGGTATTGACATTACTATTTTTTCTTTTTTGTAGGCGTAAATCCAACCAGATAGTTTTTATTCCAAACATAAAATAAAAAGAAAAATGGAAAAATGACGGTAATGAAACAGAAATCATAGTTATTCCTAAAAAACACAAAAAGTGTTGTTCAATTGATTGAACAACAATCGTTCAATCGATTGAACAACAAAATCGTATAAGCGCTAAAATGTTGTTCAACTGATAGAACAAAAATCGTTCAATTGATTCAACATCGAAACCGAAAAGAAAAACAAAAAAAATATTACTCAATTGATTGAACAAAAATCGTTCAATCATTTGAACAACAAAATCAAAAAAAGTGTTGTTCAATCATTCAATCGATTGAACAGCAAAATTGAAAAGAAAAAGATGCCAAAAATGTTTTTCAATTGATTGAAAAACATTTGTTCAATCAATTGAACAGCGAAATCGAAAATAAAAACACACAAAAATGATGTTCAATTTATTGAACAGCAATTGTTCAATCATTTGAACAACAAAATAAAAATAAATAAATAACACAAAAGTGTTGTTTAATTGATTGAATGGCAATCGTTCAATCATTTGAACATAAAAAATCAAAAATTGCAAAAAGTTATGTTCAATTGATTGAACAGCAAAAATCGAAAAATGCAAAAATCGCAAAAAGTGTTGTTCAATTGATTGAACAATAACCATTCAATCGATTGAACAATGACACACACATGAACATAAGTGTTGTTCAATTGATTGAACAACAATCATTCAATCGATTGAATAACACTTACCAAACACCTAAAATAAGACAAATCCTCACATTTACATGGTGATGCCTAACTGAATTGCAATTAATCAAAAAGAATATATACATTATTTACAATTTAAAGAAAATCACAATTTTATGAAAGAAAAGTTGTCGGGTCATCACTCCCTACAGCTAAGATTTGCATGGAGGGTTCCTTGCATACCTGCTAGAAGAAAGATTCCTTGGTGAGTGGTTTTTGATAGAGACACACCCGATGCCCATTCACCTTGAAGGAATGGCCAAACCTATCAATTGTAGTCAAAGTGAGAGTACCATTGTTATGTACTTCTTGAATTTCATAAGGGCTGAGCCATCTTGTTTGCAACTTGCTTAGAAAATCCTTAAATCTGGAGTCATAGAGGACTGCCCAATACCCTTTTTGAGATGTATTCTTTTTTATAAGGCTATCATGCCACTTTTCCCTTTGCTATTGAATAATTGTAGTATGTATCAGAGTAAGCAATCGAGCCTCATCTAGCTCATTGATTTGTTGAAGTCGCTTGGTTTGGGCTTTTGTTAAATCCAGTCTCACTTCCTAAGCCATTCTTAGAGTCTTTATTTCGAATTAAATCAAAAAAATAGGTTCTTTGCTGAACACGAGTTGGTACAGAGAGTATTCAATAGTATTTCTCCAAGTTATGTGATAGGCCCATAAGGCCTCTGGTAGGCTAGTAACCCAGTCTCGCTGATGTGTTGAGACTATCTTGGTAGAATTGCTTCAGTGACCTTATTGGTGCTTTCAACCTGCCCGTTTGCCTATGGATGATACATGGAAGTGATCATGTGCGTAATGTGATGGTTTCTGAGGGTGGTTTTAATCTTGTGTCCTACAAATTGTCCTACCCCATCTGTTATCACTTCCCACGGTAAACCATACCATACAAATAGCCCAAAAACGAATTTAATCATGACTTCCTATGTAGCTCTCAGTAAATCTATTGTTTCCACCCATTTCATCACATAAGCATTGGAAACCAGTACGTAGGCTTTCTGATTTGATGATGGATGGAATGGGCGAACAAAGTCTAATGCCCATCATTTGAAGGGTTCTATGACTAGTTGGGGTTGCAGTGTCATTTCATAAGATTGGCCAGGCCGACCCATCCTTTGGCTACTATCATAAGCTTGGGCATATTTCTTAGCATCTATAAAAATGGTGGGCCAATAATAGCCCATCTGTAGTACCTTATGCCTTGTCCTTCGATCTGCGAAGTGTCCCCTGCAGGGCTCATCAAGGCAAGCCTTCAGGATGTCATAAATCTCATCCTCGTGAATACATCTACGTATACACACATCAGACCCTGTGTGAAAAAATATCTGCCAATCCAAGAGAATCGGGTGCTATGCTAGATGATCTGTTTCCTTTCCCTTACTGTCAAATGCCTGGGTAGCTTCCCCACTACCAGATAATTTGCCACATCTTCGTACAATGATGTCCTGACTACTACAACAAACAAATGTCCATTTGGAAATTGGTCGTCCACTGCTAGTGGATCATTTACCTTCAGGACTCAAGATAAAAAATCAGTGACTAGGTTTTCCTTCCCCAGACGATCTTTGATAGTGATGTTGAACTCCTACAAGAGCAATAGTTGTTGCCTTTTTGGGGCCTGACCCAGGTTCAGAAGTGATTTGGCCAAACAAATCCCGAAACTACCGGCCCTTTTGGCAAGAGTCCATGGTGCGTGAACTGAGGTCTCACCCGAGGTAGTGTGGGAGGGTGCTAGAACCAGGTTTTCGCACCCTAGGGATGTTTTGATGAAGTCTAGGAATTTTGTGAATTGATCTTGAGCATTCACACTGCTCCACGCAACTGTCTGACCTTTACGTAGCTCTGTAAATACCATGAAGAGGCGTGGTCCAGATCCTTTATCCTTACTGTGTTATTATTATGGATCTTAACTTAATTTTGTGGGCCCAATCTTATTATCAATCATTCAACATTCATAACAAGTGCACGCAATCATAAACTGCAAGGAGATGCATAAACATATAACAGAAGCATAAACATACATATCTACAAATAGATGCACAATATTTCATAATCAACTTAGCTTTTATTAAAATTTTGTTTCGTTACAATCCCAACTCCGCCCTGCGCATTCAGCTGCAGGGGTCTGCGCACACAGCTATGGACTCTACCAGGCCTCTGCGCACATAGATGCAGAGCCTCTTCCTATTCCTACACCCAAGACTCAGATTTATAGACTCAGAGTGAAATCCTTATCCCAAAACCATAACACTTCAAATCAAGACTAACAAAAACTGACTTCTACACTTAGAACCTCACTCTATTTATACATTCCTGACACATTCTATATTAAAATACAATATTTTAGGGTGGAAAACCCTAGACTCTCATGCTCTGTGCTTGCATTTTGCGGGGTCTTTACATTAAATTAACCAAAATTCAGGCTACAAGCCCCAAATATTTTCTATGTGGGAATCTGTTGCCCAATAGGCCCCCAACACAATCATCGTGACTCGTCCTGAGTCACTCATCTGGTGCGGTGATCTTTGCGCGAAGTCCATCCAACTATGCCTGTGTAGCGTGAAGGTCTATAACTCACCCTAATACTGTTGTCTGCTTTTCTCCCTTTCTACTTCAGAATCATTTGTATCTGACTTGATCCTCTCCTGTGATGCTAGCCTCTAGTACCTGTGTTTATAGTCCCACACCTTTGTTCGGCTCCTCGAGTCATGAAGACTATGCTTTGGTCGATTAGTTAGACAATCGGCCTACCCGTGTAGGGCTTCAGGTGACTGCCATTTACTCTTCCTAGGAAGGGCTCTCCATTAAGTTTGACTAGCTGGATCGCACCTCCATCAGTGACCTCTTTTACCACATACGATCCCAACCAATGCATTCTGAATTTCCCAGGAAATTTTTCGAACTTGCTATCATACAGAAACACTAAATCATTTATCTTGAACGTGTGCAACTTGATATGGTGATTGTGCCAAGCTTTCTCATGTTGTTTCTGTACCTGCTGATGGAATCCCATCAGAAGCCGTTCTTCCTCAAGTTCTTCCAATTGTGCGAGCCTCTCTTCCAAGGCTTCGCGGTCTCACATGCCTGTCAGTGCTGTTATCTAAAAACTTGGTATGATGTATTCCATTGGCATGAATGTTTTGTGCCATAGACTAACCCGAAAGGTGTCTGACCTGTCAATTTCTTGCATGTGGTTCTGTATGCCCATAATATGGCAGGTATGTGCAACTCCTAGTCATTTCGTTGCATGTTACATGCTTTGGTCAGCGTAGTCTCTAGAATCGTGTTGAATGCTTCTACTATCCCATTAGCTTGTGAATGGTACGGCATACTTTGCTGATGGTACACCTAGAATTCCTAAGTGAGTGCATTAATATTTTCATTTAGGAAGTGCGTTCCATGGTCACTCATTAAAAAAAATTTGGCATCCAAACCATGTCAACACGTTGTCAAATAAAAATTTCACAGTTGTAGCGGTTCTGCAGTCCTTAATCGGTTTTGCTTCCACCCATCAATTCAAGTACTCTGTCACGATGATGATGTAGCGCGCACCCCTCTTCTCCTGAGGTTTAATTGGCCCCATAAAGTCTATTTCCCATTTTTGAATGGCTGCAGCATCATTTGTGGATTGAGTGGGATCTCATCCCTTCGTGATGGTTTCCCAATCCTTTGACATATGTCGAAGGCCCGACAGTATGCTTTCAAATCTTGATGTAGGGTTGGCCACCATAGCCCAGTGCGAAGAATCTTCTGTATCGTCGCCCGTCCTACATAGTGTCCTCTTGTAGCTCCCCCATGTGCTTCCGCAAGGATCTGTCCTTGTTCAAATTCAGGTACATATCTTCGCAATATCTCATCGTTTCCCATTTTGTAGAGGTGCCCCGCAATGACAGAAAATTCCGCCACATGTACCACCAACTCCTTCTTCTACTGGACTGAATATCCCTGTGGCACAATCCCTGTGGTTAAGAAATGGATTGTATCTTTGAAGTGGCCATCCGTGACACACACTACAAAGTGCTATGCATTAGGTAGCCCTTCCTCCAAATATGTTGGCTCCTCGCCAATCTCAATTCATGATAGGTGATCTGGTCCTGCATTGAGGCATCCTGGCTTCACGATGACCTTGAAGTCATATTCTTGAAACAGAAACAGCCATCTACATATGTACCCCCTCAACATAGGCTTGTTCACCACGTATTTCAACGCGGAGCGATTGTTATACATCTTGAAGTCCCCCCCAAGTCGATAGTGGCAGTATTTCTTGAGCGCATATACCATTGCCAATCCTTCACGCTCAATAGTAGAATTTTTCTTTTCTACTTTAGACAGTCGTCAATTCATGAACACAATTGGGTGATCCGCACCTTCTACGCCTTCTAGCGTAAGTACAGCGCCCAGCGCGATACATGACGCGTCAACATGTACATGGAATTTGATGTCCCATTTTGGGAAGACCAAAATGGGAGCGAATGCCATTTTCTCCTTGAGAACATCCAAAATTTTCTTACAATCATCATTCCAACAATATGTATCATCCTTTTTCAGCAATTGTTCCATTTGTGTTGTGATTTGTTCATATCTCTTAATAAATTTTCTATAGTAACCAGTGTGCCCCAACATGGCACGTATTTGTTTCACACTTCGTGGCACTTCCAGATTGACAATAACAACAATCTTTGCAAGGTCCACCATCAGGCCTTGTTTGCAAACCACATGGTCGAGTAGCTTTCCAAAGGGGATGAGGAAGGTGCACTTCTTAAGATTCAGTGCAATCTGGTGCTGTCAGCAAGTATACAACATCAACTGTAAGCTCGCTATATGGTGTTTAACTAACCCAAATACAATCCAATCATCCAGATAGACCTCCAAAAACTTGTGGATGTATTCCTTTAATGCGACCACCACTACATGCAAAAATATCATTGGCACGTTCTTCAATCCAAAGGACATAACGATATATTGAAAACAACCCCATCTGGTTGCGAAGGTTGTCTTGCTCCTATCTTCCGCCACGATCTTGATCTGATGGTACCCTAAGAAACCATCCGTGAAGGAGTAGGCTTCCTTTCTGTCAACATTCTCTAATACTTCATCTGTAAACAGTGTCGGGAATGGATCGTGAATGCAAGCGTCGTTAAGCTTCTTGAGGTCCACAGAGATTTTAATTTCGCCCTTCTGTTTTTTCTCCTCTACTACCATAGGACTCACCCAGTCTGATTCTTTATACTTTAGGTTCAAACAGTAAAGTCACTGCTTAACTGGCTTCGCGTCCAGTTTCAAAGTTATCTTCATCATCCCTAAGTTGCCAATGATCCCCTTTAAGTCTGTGATTTTGTTCGGGAACAAATCTTGATATTCACAGAGTAACTCGGTGACCTTATCTACTGTAGCATTGTCCCAATAGTCCCCAAGCTTCACATACTTTAGCTCCACGTCTGTACCAATGTTTACCTGCTTTGTCTTTAGCGGTGCAGTGATGTCGAGGTCCTCAATTGATGGTCCTTAAACTTTGCGACACCCTTCAATTTCTGGAATATTAATGTTTCATGGGTCTTCATCCTCCTCCTCTATTTGTACATTATAACATTCTAGGGTATGGCTTAATTGGGTTTCTCATGCTAGTTGAACTACTTCCCATGGTTCTTGTGGCATTTTGAAGATGGCGGCTTTCACAGCTTGCAACGCGTCGTCGACAATATCTGACCATCGATCTTCAAATGTGAATGTTAACAAAAATCCCTCATGCAAAACATCCCACAAACCCATACCATGTCGGAGTTCCGTCTCAGTATACCAATTCATGGGTATGACATCCAAGGTATGATATAATAAGTGTACCCATTCAGGTTGAGGATCTTCTCCATAGGCCTTGGTCCATTTTGCGAAGTGCGTGCATGGGTCATCACACCCATCATATTTATCTGCTAGTCGTAGTTCTGGTTTCCCAAATTGCAACCACATCATCCTCCTGCAGTCATGCCAGTTCTCAAAATTTCCTTGATTTGTTCCCAACCAACACACAGGTGTCGCACATAACGCCCACTTCAATGCATCAAACCAATGTTGCTCCGGTACTACGCTCTCAAACTTGATCAAGAATTCCTCCACCACTATCAATTCATCATATGTCATCAGATCTTGGACTTGGGCTATTACGCAACGTAGTGATCTCGTCAACATGTTGCAATTCAGCGTTGTTACTTCGTTCAAGCAATTGTGCTAGCGTTCGTCTTCTTTGTCTGAATCTGAGATGCAGGAACTTGCGCATTCCCACGAGATTATTTCCTCTGTAGTTGGATTCACCCAAACCTGATCTCACGTAGTTATATTGCAGATACAACCCAGCTCATTGTCATCACCGCGTACAGGTTCAGTGTAGCATGCTCCTTCGGCTGGATCTAGCAGAATGACTACACGTAGGGACTTTTTCTCAAATATCATCTTCCACTTCTTTAGGTTGATGACTCCATTCATATCAGTGGCCCAATATATTCCTAGCAACGTGGGGAAAGGGTTGATGTCATCCACAATCTCTATCACCTCAAAGTCCGTTTGCATGCTCATGGCTTCGATGTCCACTTTTGCCCCTTGCAACCTTCCCATGGGCAAGATCTTTTGTTGGTTCGCCATCCATAATTGAGTCAGGGACCATTGTAATGTGGGCCTGCCCATGCATTCCCATGTCTATTTTGGTAACACATTCGTGTCTGAACCCAGGTCTAGGATTACCTGATCCATTTCATATTCACCAATCTGTGTCGTTAATCTCATTTCCCTCACAATGCACAATGCATGCTTTCCCAATTTCCAAACTACACACAGTTCACCTGATCCTACGCACCTAGTTATCAACTCCTATAGTCCTTTAACCGCCTTATTATCATGCAGCAATTTCATGCATTTCTCTAAAAAGGTGGTTAGCATAGAAGGGTCCATGCCTGTCTCTGGTTGATCCTTACTACCTGAAGTAGAGGCCTCAACGAGGCTCTTCTTAGCTTCCATAAATATCTCCTTTGCGCATTCCAAGTCAAACTTAGGTTCCTTTGTAGGAGCCTTGCGAACCCATGTATCTTCCTTGGGTTTCTTCCCCTTGTCTTCCCCTGTGGTCACACCACTTTTGAGCATCATGTTCATGTTGGAGTCTTCTTCGCATAGTTCAGACCTCATCATTTAAATATTTTGAGTCAGAGTAGGTTGTAGTGCCCCTTTCTCGCCCATCTGTGTGATCAGCGTAGGACAATCTATTGCTTCATGATCGAATTGAGCACAGCATGAATAGGATAGTCTCGTCAGGTTGGTACAATCGTGGGTGTGGTGCCCCTATCCTCCACAATTATAACAGATTAATTGTCCATGGCCCCTTCTTGGACCCATTCCTCCTCGTCCTCAACCTCACCCTTGAAATCCAGCGTGCACCATCCCCGTGGCTGGGTCAAGGCCTCACATTTCTGTCTGAATTATATATTTTGGGGTCTGCTCCATTATTAACTCGTAGCTACGACAAGTACGCTCGTCATGGCCCACCGATCTACAAAAATTGCAAAATAGCTCCTGGGGAGTTTGTGTATACTTCTACAACAAATGATAGTTGTTCGTTGTGTGCTTTCCTCCCACCTGACAAATCATGCACCAGAGCGTGGGTGTCGCACTTGGCCCTGCCTGTGCCTCTGATCTCAATGGCATTAGTCCCCCTCCTACCAAATAGTTCACACATACTAGACAGTGATCCTTGTCATGGCCCTGGACTTTACATTTTATGCACCAAACTTCTTCGTGCGCCTTAGCTTGGGGTGCCCTATCCTGCTTCAAGCTCTGCATTTCCAAGCATAAATGCTACAGTTATGCATGGATCAGTTGGACTCCCAATCCCAGATCCTATGTCGATGTTTAATGCAACCTCATTACCATTTCTAATGCTTTGGCCTGGGTTGAAAGCTTCTACTATGACAACACCATCCTCAGGTGTGGTTTCAAAGATGCCATAAACCATGCGTGGTGTTGCGCATCCATTAGCATCATATTAGCCTTGTGAATCGTACTCTTTAGCCTCTAATCCAGATCCCACGGGGTCTCGCCTAGAAGATTCGCAATCTCTTTAAACTTGACGATTGACTGTGTCTCTGATTTCAGCCTTGGATCTCCGCTATTCCTGCATTTGGGTGATCATTCGAGTGCTTGATATACCATGTCAACGCGTGATCCTACAACGTGCTCACCAATGTGGCCTTCTTAATGTTTTCATCCATGACTCCTTGTGCTTCCCACACTGCTCTTACCATGAACCAGAACTAGTCTAGATCCTCATTCCCTACTCCTTCGAATACGGGTAGCTTGATCATGCTCACCATGCTGAACTGAGGGAATGGTGGAGGTTGGGTGGATGAATATGGAAGTGTAGTAGGTGAAGTGAGTGAAGGCGTAAGTGGAGGTGATAACTGCGGAATGTGCTGCCTTATCAAAATGACCGCACTTCTCGGGGAAACCCGAGCATGCTCTTCCTCACTCTCCTGTGAAGGTGAAATTAAGGAAATGTTTCCTAATCCTTCAATACCTTTGTAGCTCTTTCCGCTCCACGTCGTTCCAATCACTAATGTATTCACAAAACTTGCTTTTCACATAACAACATCTTAATCTATGTATTCAGGGATTTGATGTACCTACCTCGCGGTCCATTGAGAAAACATCATTCTGCTTCGCTATAGCTCACGGTTGTGTCTATCGTGAACTCGGTGATAAATCCCCCTATTATCCGGTCAAGCAAATGGTCCACGACTTGTGCGATCTTATCTTATGATGCCTCCAATCTGCGCACTAGCTCCGAAGTCCACACTATCGGTTGATCGAGCTTATAACTTCTCTAGTTGTTGTCTAACCTCACAATCCAATCATACAGCTCTATGGAGAAGGATGCAAAGAAAATCTCTTGGATTTCTGTATATACATAGCAATCCAACCACCTCTTCTCGGATATCTCTAGAGTTCTATTTTCCAGTGTCATGAACTTGTGAAGCTTCTGATCCAACCAATCTTCAATTTCCTTCTTCACAGGGTTCTAGTGTTCTGACATTAGACATCCCTTAGGAAAATCTTGGTCCCAGCAACAGAACCATTTGTTCTCTTGTTGGGGCCTGACCCAGGTTCAAAAGTGATTTAGCCAAACAAATCCTGAAACTACCAGCCCTTTCGGCAATAGTCCATAGTGCATAGACTGAGGTCTCACCTGAGGTAGTATGGGAGGGTCTTGGAACCAGTTTTATGCACCCTAGGGATGTCTTGATGAAGTTTGGGAAGTTCGCGAATCGATCCTGAGCACTCGCACTGCTCCACGCAGCTGTTTTATCTTTGCATGGCTCTATAAAGAGTGTGAAGAGGCACGGTCCAGATCCTTTATCCTTATTGCATTATTATTATGGATCTTAACTTAATTTTGTGGGCCCAGTATTCTTATCAATCATTCAACATTCATAACAAGTGAGCGCAATCATAAACTACAAGGAGATGCATAAACATATAACAGAAGCATAAACATACAAATCTATGAATAGATGCACAATATTTCAAAATCAACTTAGCTTTTATTAAACTTTTGTTCCATTACAATCCCAACTCCACCCTATGCACTCAGCTACAGGGGTCCGCGTACATAGCTACGGACTCTACCAGGCCTCTGCACAAATAGCTGCAGAGCCTCTTCCTATTCCTACACCCAAGACTCAGACTTACAGACTCAAAACGAAATCCTTATCCCAAAACCATAACACTTCAGATCAAGACTTGCAAAAACTGACTTCTACACTTAGAACCTCGCTCTATTTATACATTCCCATGGTCCGCGGACCATGGGTAGGCCGATACATTCTATATGAAATTACAATATTTTAGGGTAGACAAACCTAGACTCTCATGCTCCGCACCTACATTTTGTGGTGTCTTTACATTACATTGACCAAAATTCGGGCTACAAGCCCCAAAAATCTGCTATGGGGGGATCAGCTACCCAAAAATAGCCAACAAGTCACTCGACCATTTGTGATAGGTTTGTTAGCTAAATATCATATGGTAGAGTAATCAGTATATAGAAAAACTTGGTAGCTAGTTATATAATGTCTAAATTTGTTTATGGCATAAATGACAGCTAAGAATTCTTTCTCTGATACTGTATAATTAAGCTCTACAGTAGTAATATTTTTGCTAATATAATATATAGCATAAGGTTTTTCTTCCTCCTCCTGGCCAAGGACAGCACCTATTACTGCATCTGATGCATTCGTGGATATGTGAAAAGGAAGCTCCCAGTTTGGTCCACGTAATACTAGTGTCGTTGAGACTTATTTATTTAAACCTGTAAATGTGTCACATTTATCAGACCACCTGAAATCAATATTTCCAGCTAAAGCATATAAAGGCGTAGCAATTTGTGTAAAGTTTTTAATAAACCTGCAATAATAGCCTGCATATTCTAGGAAGATATGTACCTCTGTCTGAGTATAAGGTGTAGGCAGTAGAAGAACTACCTGTATTTTTTATGGGTCTACTGGTATCCCTCCTGCAAAAATATAATTTCCCAAGATTATGCCTTCGGTCATCATCATGTGACACTTGACATTGATTAAACATAACCCGGTAGCAACGCGTTGTTCTAAAACCTTTTCTAATGTTTGTAGTGCTTAATAAAAGTCATCCCCATATGGAGTAAAGTCATCCATATAAACTTCAAGTCCTTCATTTATCAGATCAGCAAAAATTTTGAGTATAGCTCTCTAAAATGTAGTTGGGGCATTACACAAGCCAAATGGTAACACTCTGTAAGCGAATGTACCCCAGGGACAGGTGAATGTTGTTTTGTCTTGGTCTTCAAGGGTGATTTGAATCTGATTGTAGCCGTTGAAGCTGTCTAGAAAATAAAATGATTACTTCCCTGCCAGAGTATCCAAGACTTGATCAATAAATGGAAGAGGGAAATGATGTTTCTATGTTGCCTTGTTCAATTCTCGGTAATCCACACAGATACACCACTTCCCATTTTTGTTGGGGACGAACACCAATGGAGAGACCCATTTTCTATCCAAAATAGGATAAATGAAATTCACATCCAGCAACTTCTGTAACTCTTCTTTCACAATGTCCTTGAGATGCGGATTCAATCTCCATTGAGGCCACCAGATAGGATGAGCATCCTTTTCAATATAGATGTGATGTGTAGACAATTGTGGGTCTATGCCCTTCATGTCAAGATAATCCCAGGAAAAAACCCCTTTATATTTTTGCAGGACCTGAATGAGCTTTTGTTGTTGATCATTGTCTAGGCTATCGCTAATGTTTAAAACTTTGCCTGGTTCAATTTCCATAGGCTTGCTGTTATGAACAATAGTCGTCTGGATGTGTTGATAATTGGTATCCTTCAAGGGATCTTCCAAGGCTTCATTACCAATAATTGTTTAAAACATTTTACACTTTACATTGTTCACATTAGCTGGCTAATTGATAAAGTTGTTAATAATGTCATCTTCAGTCTGATCTTTGAATTCAAGTGCCTATGCTACTGTGAGTGGTGAAAGAATGCTTTCTTCTAGGTATGCTAGTGGTTGTTTACATATTTTTACAATGGGCAGACTTGGTTTGGCAAGAGGATATAAAACAAGACTTTTTACAGCATCCCCCTTTGCAATAGTCATGCTCCCCTCTCGGCATCCTATATAAGCATCAGTTGTCACCAACCAAGGTCAGCCCAGAATTAGAGGGTGGCCATCCAATCGACTCTTTGGGTTTATAACAAGAAAATCTACTGGGTACTCCCGTCAATAAATATAAACCATAGTATCTTGTAAATTTCCTTCTGGCCATACCACCGAATGATCAACAAGTTCTCGTAAGGTGGTGGTTGGTTCCAAGTCCGTAATACCAAGTTCTTAACATGTTTCTATTGTTAAAATGTTAATGGTTGCACCTAGATCAACTAGCATATTGGGAAAAGAGTGGCCATAAATTTGAACTGTCACTATGGGATCCAAGGATCTTCATACTTTACTAGAGTTTTCCCTCCCAAGAGTAAATCAGATAAGGTTCCTACAACATGAATGGTGGGTGAAGTTTTTTCTTTCCACCTAGGCTTCTTTACACATAGCTCTTTGATCATTTTTGTATAGATGGGCATATCTTGAATGGACTGGAGAAGAGGAATTTTTATACAAAGACATTTTAGTTCCCCTATAAGATCAAAATCTAGGTAAACAATCGGCTTAGGTATCATTAACCTTTCGGGGAACGGGGGAGAAGTGACTGTGAGTTTCTCAGCATCTTCATGGTGATCTATCTCTTCTCCCTACTTTATTTTGATATCAATTACAGGTGGTGTTTCGATCTAAATTGATGGTTGGTCCCTATTTTCTTTAGGAGTGATGATATGTCTTGACCTCAATCTCAGTTCATTACATTCTTTTTGTTCAATCTCATAGTCTGAGCTTTTGACAATCTGCACCAGCTGAACCGGTCTGTTATTGGGATTCAGATTCAGTTGAGTTGGAAATTGAGGGCGCGGAAGAGGCTAAGGATTTCGCTATAATTGATAGGGCGCTAATAATGTAGGTTGAGGTTGAGGAGCTGTACCCATAGGAATATTGGATTTTCCCAAAGGTCACTACCAATTTGTAGACCAGTTCAGATTGTGAGAAGTGGGGGCAGGACACTAGGATGGAAAGGGATTACCTTGCCAAATAGGAGCAAAAGGAGAATTTGGCCATCCATTCCCCGGAAAGGATTGAGTTGGCCAAGGTGTCATAGGGAATGGCTAGGATTGCCAATTCGAGTAAGGTGATTGGCCTTTTCATGTTGCCCCAAGGTTCTGTTGATGATTAAACTATAAAGAAGGAAAGAACTAGGATGTGTCTTGTGACATACCTGTAGGTTTGGTCTGCCATTGTCGAAGTTGGTTCATTATGTTGAAATATGGCAACAAGAATATTCCAATTTAATTTGTCCTTGAATTAAATTGTGAATTAAAATCGAATTTAGTCTTAACATCTACTTGGAAATAATTAATTAATTTGATTTGAATTAATTAGCTGGAGAAATTCAAGTTAGAAGTCTTTATGAAGTCATGCAACAGTTATCCCTTAAATTAAGGAGATAAGATTGAGTTATATTTGAGTTGTAATTAGTTAACTTAGATTAATGAGCTAAGTCCAGTTAAATTAGTTCCAAACTGTTTGAGGAACTAATAAAGAGTTAACAGTCAGTTGATGCATGCATGTACTCAACTAGTGTACTCCAGTTAACTGAAGATTCCCTCATCAGAAACTCATGCATGTCTATTCTGAGAAAGACCCACTTGAGATTAAAGTCAAGGATAGTGTACTATCAGTTTCATGTGTTTTCTTATAAATAAAACTCATGCATGTATTCAAGGCATCATTCCTTGAGGATTGTGCAGTTCTGACAGTGTGTCAGATCAGGAGATCATCCACTGGGTAGAAGAGGTTTTCGACTTGGTGAGGTGAAGATCATCCACAAGGAACAGTGCAAGGAAATAGGAGCTTGGAGGGCAGAGAGGAAGGCTTTAGAGAAGCCAATATTTCCTATGAGCATCCGTGAGGATTGTACTGAGAGTTGGCTAGCTGTGAGAGCTAAGGCTTTGTATAATCCCAATGTATTTCCACCTTATATGATAATACATATAGTTGGGTTTTTAGCTGAGGCTTTCCCAAAAGTATTTTCATGTGTATTGTGCATTGATTCTTCTTCCTATGGTTATATTGTTCAGCTCAATCTTTAAGCTTCCGCAAATTGATAGTAGAAGTAGGTTATATCATTCTGCTTTGATTTATATTGCATTATCGGGTTAACCTACATTAGATTTTCTACATGGTATGAGAGCTAGATTTGTAGAGAATTTCTACATGGTATTAGAGCTGGATTTGTAGAAATCTCTACATGGTATCGAAGTTGTGAACAGTATACTGAGAAGATAATTTGAAATTTGAAGTTCAGGGTTGCAGGTGCAAATCTAATTCATATCATACTTTAAGATTGGCCAATGGCATTCTATGGTTTGAGACTTGAGTATGCCTTTGAAGGTAGCTTGAATTGCATAGCATGGAAAGATAGAATGGAGGCTATTTTAGAAGACAATGGCTTGAAGGATTCCATTGATCAAGAAATCCCAAAGCCAACTTCAACTAATGCACAAGAGTTGGCTAAGTGGAAGAAGTGTGTGGCAAAGGCAAGATGGATCATCCTTGAGGGAGTTAGAGACCATATTGTCTCGAGTCTCCATGGGAAGGATACTCCATTTTTCAATGTGGCAGACATTGGAGGACCTCTACCAGAATAGTAGCAACGAGAGGAAATTAGCGCTTAAGTATAAGCTTCGAAGAATCAAGACGGAGAAGGGCGATACTATTTCCACATATCTGAACAAGCTTACCACCTACATAGATGAGCTTGGAAGTGTGGGAATAACTATGGCCGATGATGATATGGTGAGCCTCGCTCTCCTTGGCCTTCCAAAGAGTTGGAATAGCTACTAGGACCCTTTGAATGGAAGGGACAAACTGTCGAATTGGGAACAACTGTGGTCGGATCTTATGCAAGAGAAGATCAGGAGGAGTACACGAGATGGTTCTTCATCCAAGGATGATGATGATGAAAATCTGGCCACAGCAAGTAAGGCAAGGAAAGGGAAGGGGAAGGCTTCCCATTCCAAATTGAATTCTTCTCATGGAGGGAAGAAGGGTGACATGTCTAAATTAAGATTCTTTAATTGTCACAAGATGGGACATTATGCGACTAATTTCCCATCGAAGAAGTCCAAGAAGGAATCCACAGAAGGATCAAAAGGTGAGCCATTAGCCTCCCAGTTCGAAATGGACCTTACCCTCATCGCATGCATAGTGTCATCGATGATGGGTTGTGTCTGGTATCTTGACAATGGAGCCTTATTCCACATGACCGATGATAAAATTTATTCATTTCCTTAGAGGAGAAAGACCTCAAGATGTGCATAGAGATGAGTGACGACGGAAGGTATAGTGTTTCAAGAGTGGGCATAGTTGCTTTTCATAGGGAGCATGGAGCTCCTATCACCTTGACAGATGTGAAGTATGTGCTTGGACTAAAGAAGAACTTGGTATTGGTCGTGATGTTGGAGGAAAAAGGCTACGATGTTGTCTTCAGTGAAGGAAAGGAGTTCCTAAGACACATAGCCATAGGTCAGACTAGAAGGATAGGGATTCAGGGGAAGAATCTCTATAAACTAGAGGTAGATGATTGTGCAGCATTGAGTACGAAATCAGAATTGGTGCAAAGCCAAGACATTGGTGAGTTGTGTCACAGGCAGCTGGGCCATTTTCATCATGGGGCTTTGAAGACAATGCAACAGATATCTACAGGACTTCCTAAAGGTAAACTTGAGCAAGTTGACACATGCAAAGGATGTACCTTGGGAAAGTACACCAAGTCTTCCTTTCATGATCAAGACAGTCGAGCAAACGCTATCTTAGAGTGAGTTCATACTGATGTGTGTGGACCATTCTCGATGGCATCCATAGTGAAGCAAAGGTATTTTGTGATTTTCATTGATGACTATTCTCGTAAATGTTGGATTTATTTCATGCAGAAGAAGGACCAAACTTTCACAAAGTTTTGTGAGTTCAAAGCTTTGGTCAAGAAAGAGTCTGGGAAGAATATCAAGGCCTTGAGAAGTGATAATGGTGGAGAATATGTCTCTCAAGAGTTTAAGTACTTCTGTACAGCGGAAGGAATTAAGCGAGAGTTGATGGCAACTCATAACCCACAGTAGAATGGGGTGGCCAAGAGGAAGAACAGAACTATAGTAGGGGTAGCACAGGAAATGTTACATGACCAAGGTCTACCACTTCACTTGTGGGCTGAGGCATGTAACATAGTCGTCTATTAGCAGAATAGAAGCTCACATCACATACTTGGAATGAAGACACCAGAGGAAGCTTTCTCTGGTAAGAGACCAGATGTGGGTCACTTCAGGATCTTTGGCTCATCGGTATATTGTCGTGGGACAAAGGATGCACAGAAGAAGCTTGAGTTGACAGTAGAGTTGGGGAAATTTGTGGGGTAAACTGATACACCTCACAACTATCAGGTGTACTTGCCCACCAGTTAGAGGACAGTGGTTTGCAAATATCTCAAGTTTGGTGAGCAGAAGGCCATGTGAGTTTCCCTTGAGAGGGAGCTCCAACTATAGGCTGTGGAGGAACTGTTGGTTCCTAAGGAGGAGGAGCCTCAGACTGATGTGGAGCAGCCGCATGTAGAGGTTCCAGGAGTGGAGACATCCACTCAAGCAGAGTCTTCTAGACATGGATGAAAGCGCACAAGAGAAGCTAACAGATTGTTGGAGGATGTGAGAGAGAATGTGGGAGCACCATCTTCTCAGTGTGGATAGAGGAGGTCACCTGAGAGGTACACTGGATACATGGCCCTTGCTGGAAAATGTGTTGAGACCAATCCATCTTCCTTTAAGGAAGTAGTGCAACAGCCAATTTGGGTTGATGATATGGTGGAGGAGTATGACTCCATAGTTCATAACATTGTTTGGAACGTGGTTCCAAGACTGGAGAACAAGTCAGTTGTGAGTTCCCATTGGCTTTACAAGGTAAAGCAAGCTATTGATGGTAGTGTGGAGAAGCATAAGACAAGATTTGTTGCCCGTGGCTTTTCACAGGTCAAGGGGATTGACTATGATGAGACTTTTGTTCTTGTTGCAAGGTACACATCTATCAAATCTATGTTGTCACTATCAGCATAGATAGGTTGGAAGTTCCATCAGATGGATGTGAAGACTACATCCCTCAATGGCCAGATTGAGGAAGAGGTGTACATAGAGTAGCCAGAAGGTTTTGAGACCTTCGATCATGAGTCACAAGTGTGACGACTCAAGAGAGCATTGTACGGGCTGAAGCAAGCACCTCGTGCTTGGTACATGAGAATAGACAACTACTTCTCTGGGTTGGGCTTCACCAAGAGTGAAGTGGATGTGAACCTGTACCACATCATGGTGAAAGGTAAGTTGTTGATCATTGTACTTTATGTCGATGATCTCATATTGACTGGTGATGATCAGTTGATCATGTCTTGCAAGGAGGACCTTGCAAGAGAATTCAAGATGAAAGACATGGGTCTCATGCATTACTTCCTAGGCATGGAAGTGTGGCAGAAGGATGGGGAGTTGTTTGTGCCTTAGGGCAAGTATGCCAACGAGATACTCAGGAGATTCCACATGGAGAAGTGCAAGCCCATGTAAACTCCTCTAGTAGGTAACTAGAGGAAGGAGGTTGCTACTTTAGGAGAAGTAGTGGAAGATACTATTTACAGGAAGCTTGTGGTTTCATTGATGTACTTAGTGAACACACAGCCAGATTTGTGCTATTCGGTGAACCAACTGAGTCAAGCGATGGTTTAGCCTACCAAGTTGTTTTGGAAGGAGGCAAAGCATGTATTGAGATACCTTAAAGGCACATCCCAGTATGGATTATGGTACATATGGATAGACGGAGTGAAGCTACAGGGCTTCACTGATGTAGATTGGGCAAGGAGTCCATCAGATTGCCAGAGCACATCAGGAGGGATTTTCAACCTTGGGTCAGTGGCAGGTTCTTGGTATAGCAGGAAACAAAGGTCGGTTGCACTCAGCTTGGCAGAGGTAGAATACATGGTTTCAATTCATGCAGCATGTGAGGCCATCTAGATGTAGAAAATCCTAGTTGGTTTGTTTGATCAAAGGATGGATTCGACTGTGATCTATTGTGATAATCAAAGTTGTATCAAACTCTCTGAGAATCTAGTATTTCATGATAGGTCCAAGCACATCAACATCCGGTATCATCATCTAAGAGACTATGTAGCGAGGAGGATCATGTTGTTGCAGTATATTTTGATAGAGTAGCAAGATGCTGACATTTTGACAAAGGCGTTGTCAAAGTGTAAATTCTAGTTCCATAGAGATAGGATCGGGGTGGCATATAATCCCTTTCTTGTTGAGAGAGAGTGTTGAAATATGGCAACAAGAATATTCCAATTTAATTTGTCCTTGAATTAAATCGAGAATTAAAATCGAATTTAATCTTAACAGCTACTTGGAAATAATTAATTAATTCGATTTGAATTAATTAGTTGGATAAATTCAAGTTAGAAGTCTTTATAAAATCATGCAACAGTTATCCCTTAAATTAAGGAGATAAGATTGAGTTATATTTGAGTCATAATTAGTTAACTTAGTTTACTGAGTTAAGTCTAGTTAAATTAGCTCCAAATTGTTTGAGGAACTAATAGAGAGTTAAAAATCAGTTGATGCATGCATGCACTTAACTAGTGTACTCCAGTTAACTAAATATTCCCTCATCAAAAACTCATTCATGTCTATTCTAAGAAAAAACCAGTTGAGATTAAAGTCAAGGACAGTGTACTATCAGTTGCATGTGTTTTATTATAAATAAAACTCATGCATGTAGTCTAGGCATCATTCCTTGAGGATTGCGCAATTCTAACAGTGTGTCAGATCAGGAGATCATCCACTGGGTAGAAGAGGTTTTCCACATGGTGAGGTGAATATCATCCACAAGGAACAACGCAAGGAAATAGGAGCTTGGAGGGCAGAGAGGAAGGTTTGAGAGAATCCAAGATTGCCTATGAGCATCTATGAGGATTGTACTGAGAGCTAGCTAGCTATGAGAGCTAAGGCTTTGTATAATTCCTATGTATTTCCACCTTGTATGATAATATAGATAGTGGGAATTTTAGCTGAGGCTTTCCCCACAGTATTTTCATGTGCATTGTGCATTGATTCTTCTTCTTTTTGTTATATTTTTCATCTCGATCTTTAAGCTTCCGCAAATTGATAGTAGAAGTAGGCCATAGTATTCTGCTTTGATTTATATTGCATTATCAGGTTAACCTACGTCAGATTTTCTACACATTAGATATACTAGCTCTATCTCTTCTTCTGCTTCCTTTAACACTTCTTTCAGCCCCAGTAGTGACGGAAATTGTTCAGTGGCGTGATATTTGGTGCAGATAGCGCATGTTTAAACCATGTCTAATGGACACTCCATTTGGTTGTTCTTCTTTCGATAGCATGGGCAGAAAACAACCAAGCTTTGTTCTGCTAAGGCTTGTTTTTGTTTAGCCTCTAGAATGTCCAACTGCATTGTGAGGGTGCCCATGATGTCCGTCTTGAAATTTTCAAGGGGGTTACCGATTTCCATTCGTGTTACGCCTCCACTATGTGGTTTTCTTCCCCTTCTCATGGGATCTCGGCTTCCTACTCTTATGCATGTCCTTCCTCGTGAACACCTGATACACAAGCAAACAATTTCATCATAATCTTCTTGAGAAGTATTCCCTTTCCCCATTAATTTTAGAATTTCTATCCAATCTTCTTTCATTCCTATAATTAAGATATCTCTTAGGACTTCTTTTGGTAAGGTGGTGTGTGGAGATCTCTACAAATTATAATGAAACCGTTCAACATATTCTTCTAGAGTTTCATTATCCTTTGCAACCATCTTAAAGATTTCATCTTTTAGCTCCCTAGTCTTGCAAAATTCTTGGTATCTTGTGAGGAAGGAAGTCTTCATATCATCCCAAGAATTAATAATATGTCCACCCAGACCCATGAACCATCTTAAATTTTCTCCCTTCAGAGTAGAAGGGAACATTTTTAGCTTTTGAGGGTCAATGGTGTAGTCATACCCTCTGCAGAGGACATTAATTGTCAACCTAAGGCAAGTCCTTTTATTTCAAGAGTGTCAACACTATATATTCAGTGAATTCAGAGGTTAACTAATAATAAATCATTGCAATTGCTAATGACTATCTCTTCAAACTCAATCCAAGCAATTCTCAAAGAAGTAACTCTGAAATAAATTCATAACACACTTTGCAATTCTACTTAACCTATTATGAAAGCAGATGAATCTGAATACAACTATAAAAATCACACTTGGCAATCTTAAATGGAATTGAAACTGACTCACTCAATCATTAAAGAGAACTGCGACAATTGAACAACAAATGATAGTTGAACAACAAATCCTAATTGAACAACAACCGATAATTGAACAACAAATGATAATAGAACAAAAAATGATATCTAAACAACAAATAAATATATGAGCATGTTATGGAAAGCGGTCAATTCTATCTCTAAAATATATGATAACATTACTTGGAATGAATCAGCGATTTGATGCTGAAACTAACACAACCAATTCAACCAAAAGCTTTACTCGTATATAACACAAAGCTAAATTTGAATCTCGAATGAACAACAAATGTAAATCGGAATCGAAAATCCTCATGGTAATAAATGATGTTAACTTAACATTAACAAACAATAAAGAATAAATATAAAATATTATAGTACAGCTGGAGCAATAGATCTTCTCTTGACTGGGTCCAGAGTTGCCAAAAGTCTCTGCTATGAGATACTCAGAATATAATTATGAATTAAATGCAATCTTCTTCATTAAAATAAGTAACAGAGTTATAGCATCACCAAGATAACAATATTATATGTCCAAAAGAATAGTTACAAACTGTGAATTTCTGAACTAGCCATGCAGTTTTCCTTTCAGCCTTATATATAACATTTAGAAAAGTAAATAGATAAAAGTGAATCCTCAGGATCAGGAGATCCTGAGGATTTCGCAATACTCGATCTGATTCCATCATAAAATAGCATCGGTTTGCCCGGTCTTTTGTTGTCCTTATTTGCCTTCGATGTTGCCTTTTCCCTTTATGAGATGTTGTTGTTTTGTCAATTGAACAACCATTGTCTAATTCGTGCCTTCTACACATAAAGAGAGTAAAAGTCAGTTTTTCCTCCTTAGATTCATCTAATTTGTTACTGATTACTTTTACCCAACTTTAGTTGTTATTTCCTCTACTTTTATCCATAAACAAAGATGATCATGTGAGGATGAATGCTAAATAAAGCTATTTACAAGGAGAATACCTTTTTCTTGACCCAACACTAATGGCGAGACAACATCAAATCTAGAAATCTCCTAGTCTAACATGAGCATTGTTTTTCATTTCGGTGCAGGTGACCGGGAGAGGAACAAGGCACTACAACTGCACAGAGCATAGATCAGGCTGGGATGCAGGGCTCCAAAGCACTATCAAGAAAAACCATGGTGATGTCATTAGGAGGTATATTTGCACAATCTAGGACAACAGTAACAACTATGGGAAAATCCCAACCGGGAGGAAGATGAAGCAGGGTGTCGAGGAACTGCTCGGTCAATATGTGCAATTTTCAAGGAGAGCACTAGGCAGGTCATCCAATTGGGATCTACACAGTTTCCCTGGGGAAAATAAGGTGGGCAGCAGGAGGCACAGGCAAAAAAATTAGTGCAATTTTCTAAAGGAGGACAGGATCGGGTTGTAGGAGCCATTGATCAACATTGCGAAATTTTGGGAGATAGTCCAGGGCAAGCAACGGGGCTCCTGGACATAACTGCATGATCCAGGTGGATATTGGTGGCCACCTACAAATTCCACTTGGACCCCACCATTGTTTCTTTCATTTTTTCAATTTCCTTCATTGTATCACAATTTACTATTTTTATTATTTTTTCAGGTCCTAAACTTCCAAAATTGTTTTGAGGCCCTAAACGATGTTTTTTTGGCAATCTACCACTAATTTTCTATATAATATCATCTTTCTCATCATAGTCCTCATAGAGATCTTTCCAATGGGTTATCATGGGCTTTGAACGGAGATAATATGACCAAGTCATGACCCCGGGAAGTTGGTTATCCAACTCACCCTAACGAGGCCCATAAACTCTTGGTGTTACAACTCCTCGGGTTAGGGTTTTGGTTGTTTAGGGTTTTCTCTTATTGTTCAATAATAAAAAGGCCCTTGAGCCTCATTGTAAGGCAGTTCAGAGACATGTAGCCACCACATCCCTTCTCAGAGATTAGCTACCATCGCCTTAGCTAGTCTTATTGTCATTATGTTGGTAAGCATATTTCAGTATTTGATACTAATGAAATGAAGTGTTATTTCTATTGCATATTTGTATTTATGGTTATATCTGTAATTTGTTGTGCTCCTATTTAAATCCATATCAGTGGTATCAGAGTGGTATGCGCTTTCTCTATTTTTTTTTTCATGTCCCCAATGAGGTCGGGATATAAGGAGTTAGGGCTTGAACTAGTTAAACCTTTGCAAGACCAGCCTCACAAATCCTGACATCCTCCTATGGTGGAGGAAAATAAATACAATGGGGCAGGAGATCCTATCAAAATATTGCTCAAGGAAGCCCTCAAGTGACAAAGGAACACGATGATGGACAGCTTTGCCCAGATCCTTCAATGGCTAACCAGGGGCGATGCATCTACTTTTGGTAGCTACTTTAGAAGCACCACTCCCTTTAAGGTACAAGTTAACTTTGACATTCCCATACTTGAGGGTCAGATAGATGCAAACATTATAAATAAATGGTTAAATCTGCTAGAAGGATATTTTTTTGTTCATGATTTTCCCACCCAGGAAAATAGCACCTTTGCACTTCTCAAAATAGCCCCCCACGTCAAGGAAAAGTAGGAAAGCTACTGTGAGTAGAAGGATGAAAGTACAAACTCATTGTTTTCATCTGCACCCACTTGAAACTCATTCTAGGATGCCATCAAGGAGTAGTACTACCCTGTCAGGAGCTATGAGGATAAATACATAAAGTGGACAACGCTGCAATAGGGAAGGGACCAAGATGTGTTGGAGTATGCCAATGTTTTTCATACCCTTTACATGAAGTTGGGTATCAAGGATTCTGAGAAGCATTTGGTTCTCAAGTACCTGAACTATCTACATAGTTATATCTAGGAAAAGATGGAATTCTTAGACATCTCCTCTCTCAGCATGGCATGTTGATATGTGGTCAAGATCGAGCAAAAGTTTAAACAGAAGAAGCAAGACTTTGGATCTACGAATCTGAAGCAAGGGGAAGGTGCCCCCAAATTGCAGAACAAAGGACAAATCCAAGGCAGGGAAACCCAAGACAACCCGCCAAAGCTAGAAGAAAAGAATAATGCCACGAAGCTAAAGAAGGACATGGGAAAAAGGAGTGTGTTCCATAAGAACTCCACTCACAACACAAGTGAGTGTTGGGCCAAGCAGTCACTAGTGGACAAGATAAAGGCTTCAGAATCAAATGCATGTTATGACTCTGAGTCAGAACCCAACAAGGGGAATAAAAAAGGGAAGCAGATTATTTATGTGGAGCCCAATGCCATTGTTACCACCACAAAGATCCAGAAGGAGGAACCCAAAGATCCAGAGGAGGAGGATTGCCTCTTCCACTCTGAGATGTGGGTAAAAGGTTCCCCGCTACAGTTCATTATTGACAGCAGGAGCCAAAAGAACCTCATTTCAGCAGAGGTTGTAAAGTGGTTGGGCTTACCGACCATAGTACATCCACAACCGTACATCATCTTTACCTGAGCCAACAATACCACCTTCCATACAACATCAAGCCCTTCATGGATGAGGTATTACATGACGTTGCTCCCCTTGATGTTTGTGATGTATTATTAGGCCAGCCATACTTATGGAAGCGACATGCAATGTATGAGTCAAGGCCTCCTACTGTTATTGTTATTTTGGGAAATAAGTTGTATAGGATACCGGAGGTAGCACCCCCTACCACCATCTCTTTGGTTGCTACAAAACAATGCAGTAAGCTCATTTCCAAAACCGAGAAATTCGTTTTCCTGATGATACGCCCTTAAGGAAAGAAAAAGACAGTGGCCACGACCTCCAGATAGGACCCCTCCACACAGCAACAACAAATATACAAGGTTGTGGAGGAGTATGAGGACATCTTCACCTTCCCCACAGGGGTGCCTCTGCACTGTCAGGTCAAGCTCTCCATCGATCTAACCCTAGGTGCGTCACTGCCCAATGGACCAATCTATCGGCTCTCCACTCTAGAGAATGACGAAATCAAGAGGCAGATTCAGGAGCTACTATAGAAAGGTCACATCTGTCTAAGTTCATCACCCTGTGGGAGCCCGATCATGTTAGTACAGAAGAAGGATGGGACTTGGAGACTCTGTATTCACTACCGTGCACTCAACAAGATCACTATCTAGAATAGATACCCGATCCCATGGATTTATGACCTTTTGGACCAACTGAAGGGGGCAAAATATTTCAGCAAGATTGACTTGAAGTCTGGTTATCACCAAGTACCAATCGAACCCTTCGATGTGTGGAGAACCCTTCAATGTGTGGAAGACTACCTTTAAATCCAAGGAGGGCCTATTCGAATGGTTGGTTATGCCTTTTGGGTTGACGAGTGCTCCTGCAACCTTCATGAGGTTGATGGATGACATATTTTGGCCACACCAACTCATTTGTAGTGGTATACTTGGATGACATCCTAATCTTCAGCCAGATTTGGAAAGAGCACCTCCACCACATCTGATAGGTTCTCCAAACACTGTGGCAACACAAGTTGTGTGCCAATTTGGAGAAATGCACGTTTGGCATGACCCAGGTTCAATAACTAGGATACATTATTGATGAACAAGGGGTGCATGTGGATCCATCCAAGATCCAAGTCTTTCGGGATTGTCTAGCCCCAACCATTCTGACAGAGCTCCATAGCTTTCTAGGTCTTGCCAATTTCTACCGCAGGTTTGTGTTGGGATTCTCTCATATCACTTGGTCCTTAAGTCAAGTCACCAAGGGAGGAGAAAAAGAAAAATTATTTTGGTTTGGATCTCAACAGAAGGCATTTGCAGAGTTGAAACATTGCCTCTGTTCTACACCAGTGCTCACTTTACCATACTTGCAATAGCCATTTGAGATCAAGACAGATGCCTCTGACTATGCTATTGGGGAAGTCCTTACTCAATAGGGGCATCCAGTGGCATATCACAGTGAGACGATTTCAAACACAGTCAGGAAGTATCCCACTTAGGACAAAGAGATGTATTCCATTGTGTAGGCTTGCTGACAATGGAAGCATTACATTTTGGGGAAGGAAACGGTCATCTACACAGACCACCAATCCCTGCAGTTCATATGGATGCAAGGGAAGTTGTAGGATGATTGCCATCAAAAGTGGTCCACATACCTATAACAGTTCCATTTGAATATCAATTATAATAAGGGTAGCACCAATAATGTTGTAGACTACCTCAGCCAACCACCGATCACAGCGTTAACCACTGTGCTCAACTCTTGTGGGCACGAGACTTCTGATTGGCCACTTCTCTACAAAAGCAACCCAGATTTCAACCACACATACCAGAGACTCTTGGAGGGTCAGCAAGTTCCATGTTTTCACCTCCGAGATGCCCTGCTATGCCACTTGGGACACCTTTGTGTTCCTTCAAGTGAGCGAGCCAAGATGATTTTGAATGTGCACTACTATCAGGCCGTTGGACATTTCGGGGTTGAGAAAATAGTGGTAGTAGTGTAGAATTATTTTTGTTGGTCGAATCTTCGACAGGATGTCAGGAAGTACATCAGTTCCTGCACTACTTGTGCCATTGCCAAACCAACTATCAAGAAGCAAGGCCTATATACTCCACTTCCTACCCCTAGTCGACCTTGGGAATACATCTCCATGGATTACATGTCAGGCCTTCCTTCTACTAAGCATGCAAATGACTGTGTTTTTGTGGTTGTCGACAGATTCTCAAAGATGGCCATTCTAGTGGCCTGCAAGAAGAATATCACAGCAGAAGCCACTGCTAAACCCTTCTTTGAACGAGCATGGGTACACTTTGGGATCCCATAGTCTCTCATCTCAGATAAGGACAACAAGTTCCTTGGTACATTTTTTTCTAGTCTCTAGTTGATGCTAGACACCAAGCTCACTAAGTCCACAGCTTTCCATCCCCAAACTAATGCCCAGACAAAGGTCGTCAATAGGATGATTGTACACATTTTGCGCATGTACAACTCAAAGCATCCATGCACATGGGATGAGAGCCTTCCCTATGTCTAGCGCAGCTATAACCAAGCTCTCCACAGCTCGACTAGTCACAACCCTTTTTAGGTGGGCTTGGGTTTCCAGCCCCTATGTCCCATTGATGTGGCCATACCATTTGCAGCTACTCAAGCAGATTCGGCTCATGTCTAGTTGGAAGTTGATAAGGAAAAAAGATTCATTGAGCACATCCAACATATCCGCCAGTAGCTCCATGACATTCTGGAGAAATCAAATGCCAAGTACAAGCAGCGACATGATCAATGTCGGGTGCCACACATGTTTTGGGTGGGCAACAAATTCTGGTTGCATTTGTAGAAAGAATGCCTTACTGGAGCATATCGTAAACTCATACCACTCTGATATGGTCCTTACATCATTACCAAGGTTGTGAGAAATAATGCATTTGAGCTCAACATTCCCCCATTCCTTGGCTTGCACCCAATGCTCAATGTGGACCGCCTTCGACCATACTTCCCACCATTGTTGGATACATTAGACATTGCAGAACAACTCACACCTACAAAGTTAAATCTAGATTGCATGGAGAAAGCCACAACTGATTGGATCATGGACAAAGAGATCAGAACACTCACCATTAGAAGTTCCAACTGTATTGAGTTTTCAAAGAAGGCCAACTCCTTTACCCTGGAAAGTGGCTCACTGGGGACCTAGTTCAGCAGAAGTTTCCTCATCTCATGGAGGAACTCAATGTAATGGGCACCATTGCTTCCTAAGGGGGGAGGAATGATCCAAGTGGATAATGGTGGCCACCCGCTAATTCCACTTGGACCCCCACCATTGTTTCTTTCAATTTTTCGATATTTCAATTTTCTTAATTGTAGCACAATTTACTATTTTTAGCAGTTTTTCAGGCCCTAAACTTCCGAAGCCATTTTGAGGACCTAAATGACGTTTTTTTGGCAATCTACCGCCAGTTATTTTGTTATCTAAAATCATATTTTTCGTCATAGTTGTTTAGTAAATTTAACGTCTTAAATTTCTCTACATAAATTATCAATCTGGGTATCGTAAACTGATCAAGTGTGGTGCACCATATGTGCTTAGTTAACCTTTTTTCTTATCTCATTGTTTTATAGTTTTTATCTTGTTTTGGGGTTTTGTTCTTATTGATCTCCTAAAGTGTCTAATGTAAATGGAAATCCTATTCTAAGGTCTTAAGAATACTTTTAAAGGTCAAGTATGGATAGAGACTTCAAGAGAAGGTATATGTCCCTAATGGTAACTTCCAAAACTTAGCACTTCAAAAGATCTCAAAACATGTTATTGATGAAACTAGTACTTAAACAAGAATGGAAATGTGTTGCTATTCAAATCAAACAAATGATGAACTACTAATCATGAAATCACTATCTCTGTTGTTTATCGAAATACAAAAATAAAAGTTAAGCTATTACATTCAACAAATCAAAAACTGCAAACTAATAAAAGTAAAATCAATTCACTTCATTCATATTCTGATAGATTGCCAGGTAGTCTAAGCTATGGCTTGAGGAGGTAATGGCAATGATATGAGGAATTTGATATCTAATTGCAGAAAAATAAAGCTAAAATCAAATCACATCATTCATAGTCTGATAGCTCGCCGGGTAGTCTAAGCTATGGCTTTAGGAGATAATGTCAATGATATGAGGAATTTGATATCTAATTGCAGAAAAATAAAGCTAAAATCAAATCACATCATTCATAGTCCAATAGCTCGCCAAGTAGTCTAAGCTATGGCTTTAGGAGATAACATCAATGATATGAGGAATTTGATATCTAATTGCAAAAAAAATAAAGCTAAAATCAAATCACATCATTCATATGTCTGATAGCTCGCCAGGTAGTCTAAGCTATGGCTTTAGAGATAACGTCAATGATATGAGGAATTTGATATCTAATTGCAGAAAAATAAAGCTAAAATCAAATCACATCATTCATAGTTCGATAGCTCGCCAAGTAGTCTAAGCTATGGCTTTAGGAGATAACATCAATGATATGAGGAATTTGATATCTAAACTAACTAACAAAGCAAATGAATAAGACTGAAATCAAAGCATAACAGAAATTGAAAAGCTAAAAAAAAACAAAGTCAGCAGAGAGAAAAATCTCATGTCATTGTTTGATGCAAAAACATGTAAAGAAAAAATAATCTACAATTAACCAGTTGAACACACTTGCATGAATTAAAATTGCATCAGTGGAAACTCTAATCTATCAAACTTGAAAGCAATCAAATGACATAATGAAATCAAAGAAAAATTACAAAATAAAATCTACTCTACCTTAGATTCTAATGTGCTCCATGACATCTACTTTACATCTCCTTCCATGTTGAGAACATCAAAGCTTTATTCAAATGCTTCAAAATTACAAAGTACAACAAAGCTCTCCAAAGCTTTCAAAAGCCATCAAGGAAGAACTATAAACTCCAAGCTAAGCTAAGACTAACAAGCTCACAAGCTCTAAACTCTAAGCTAACAGATGAAGGAGAGAGATCTCCTATTTATACAAAAACATGAGAAGCCATCTCATTAATGAGAGTCCACGAATCTCTCCCTCTACCTCTAGAGTCCTAATCAAAATAGGAACTGATAAAACACATGTCTTCTTAGAGTTTCAATACAATTAGGATATGTGACACATATCTTCATGATCCCATGATTCTTTCCACTCAAATCCGAATTTGGCCTTAGAGTGCCGCATAAAGGTCTTCTAGAAGCCTCCTTTTGACCTACACATGTCAACAATATCAACCCACTTGTTAGGTATAAGCATATGCACATTATTTTCTAATTTTTAACCACAAATTCACTTAAAAGGCTTAGAATTAATAAAGATTGGAAAAACATAAATGTGGCCCAATGATAATGAAAGTGAGATGAATGTGGTGACATAGTAGTGAAATGGAGGTGATATAATGGACATAATAGTGAAAGTGTAATGGAAATGAATGACATTTTCAAGACCCAACATACCCCCCAACTGAAGCTATTGCATGTACTCATGCAATATATATTACATCAACTCTTTTAATCCTTGAGCCTTGGCTTAAATTTGCATGATATCATTAGATAACTTCATTTTTTTTGCAAAGTGTTTTACTTGAATAGAAACATGGTTGGTTCTTGTGTTACAACCATTTTTTTTGTTGTTGCATTTTATTTTGATCTTTGAACTTTTCATAATGATATTTCGATTATTGTTGCAAAGTATATCTTTATTGGATTGCATGATGGTTGGTTCTTGTGTAACAACCATGATTTTGTTTGTATCCAATTTATCCTTTAAGCACTTTTTGAAAAGCCATTGTATGTTCATAATAACAATATAATAGTTAATATATGTTGGAAGTATGTGGGCTCCTGAGTATGATATGGACATGGCAAGATATGAAGATGAATGTATTCCCCCCCCCCCCCCTCCAACTGATGGTATTGGCAATTTTATAAAATGAGGAAGAGAAATGTTTTTCCAACAACTATCATTCTAGCTTTTTATGGAATTCTATGGTCAAAAGTTAGAAAATGAAGTACCTTCAATTACCCTTTGGAATGGATGAGTTGTATGTGTGGTGGCTGAAAAATTTTGATCATATTCTTCTTCAAGTGGCTGAACAAGAAGATTTATGGATAAAGAGTTGAGATGACTTGTTATTGCTTCTACTAGAACTTGTTGAATCTACACCAAAATGCTGAAAATAATAGTCTTCATGTCTTCAAAACACCTTGGCACAATTCCTACTATGTGAAAAAAATGTTTTGATGTCGAACATAGCAAGAAATTTTTGACTTAGTGACCATTAATGGATCCCACTAGTCAACACGAGAACTCTCACCATTGATGACAATGAGAGTCAAGATGTCCAAACACATCTTGCTAGGTACGAATGAATTTTCCGATGTCGAGTCACCTAGAAGATCTAACAAACAAGGAAAATTAATGTATTCCCATTCTTTGTCAGCATGAGGACTTGCCATTAAGACATGCAAACCTCAAGGTGTTTTTACAGAGAACTTAGACTCAAAGGACTATGGACTCAATAATTTGCATTGAAACAGAGCTTATTTGCGGAATGAAAAAACCAAGAAATGGAAGATGGCAATGAAGAGTAGAAATGGAAATGGGCAATAAGCATGTGAATGAGTCTCTTGCTTTTATTTGTAGATTATGAATGGACAAAAAGGGATGGAAAGTGTATGTGAATGTAAATGGAAAATATGAACTGAAATGAGGTGAATGGTTTATTATGAGGTATAGATGTGATGGAGACAATAGTATCTGAAAGTTTTTCAAGTGTTTGGATCTGATTTTGCATCAGCTTATTTCCTCTTTGTTGTTGATCATCCTCTTATGAAGCAAATTGGTCTCTTAGAGAGACACCATTTTCTTGTAGTCATTTATCCTCCCTCTTGGAACCTACAAAAAAAACTAATACTTCTTCTGCACTGGAATGTAAGATTATCAAAGAAGAGAGGTGATCAATCTCCCTAGTTATGATATTTACACACAAAAATAAGAATTTGTATTAATGAAACAAATTCCGAAAGGAAGAATCAAAAGAATTTATACATGTTTTGGAATTAGTGCCTCAAGTGAATGTTGCTTTGTTTCAGCGATTTATTTCATTATTTACCATTTCAAACCCTAATGATGGATTTCTCATTGTGTAGATCTTGTTGAGATCTTTCCAACGATACTTAAATCATCAAAATCTAACTTTGTATGAGAAAGTTAGGCTTATTTGAACAATGAGGTTTTTTAGTTGTGGAATTGGAGAACAGCTACAGAATTGGACTTTAGCTGTGGAATGTGCACAGTTTCTGTAGCTAAAAATCTTGAATAAAAATTTAGTCATTCATCTTTCATCATCAGTCCAAAATTAATCAATACTTTCACAAAATTGGGCAAATAACTTATTCATTTCATTGATTCAAAATTATTAATTTTTTTTCTTAACATGCAGTGACTTAGTGTGGTGACTTAGTGATAACACACAACTTGACCAGGGTCTTTTTCATCGACTTCGATCAAATGAATAGGACACCATACATGTACTGACATTTTCCCAGCTACCCATGTGGCTCGTTTTGTCTCTTGACACCTATAACCTATAGAAGTAATAAAATGGTTGCGGAATTGCCAGTTAGCTGCGAAATCAGGCTACTTTCTGTAGCTAAAAGACAACCAACCATCAGTTTTCTGATTTAAGTTATTGGAAAAGATATTTTATGCAGCCAAGTACCAGGGGAGAAAGAGTCTAAGATCACAGCTGGTGCACAAGACCAATTATTCATGAGCTTCTCTACTATATTTCAAAAAAAAATTCTTCACTGTTTTGCTTGAAAAATAAAAATTTTATAAATGGTATATGAAGCAAAACAGTTTTCATAATGAAAATATCTTAGAGTAATGGAACTGTATGATCTTTTAACAGCTTTAATGACTCCTACAGCAACCGTTTAACACATATCCTTGACTATCTATTTGATCTACCTAAAGAAAGTCCAAGTACAAGTGTGTTCAACTGAATTAGCTCTCCCAATGAGCCCATCATTTTTGTTCTCGGCTACTCTTCAGAATTCCCTTTACTGTCTGAGAAATGGAGTGATTGCATGGATAGAAATCAGAGCTTTATGGATATGGAAATGGAATGAAAATGTATATGGAAGCAGATGACTGTAACTAAAGCAATTGTATGTACAGAGTATGTGAGCACAGAGTGAATATATGCGTAGACTATGTAAAAACAAGGCGACTGAGTATGCAAAGAGGCTGCAAAGATATGAAAAAGGAAAAAAAACTCAGTGAAATGAACAACTAATCATGGTTTGAGAGTTGTATGCAAATAGGTTACAATTCACAAGAATCCAGTATTGCCATTCACGAGAATGTCATTGCAATTCAAATCTCTATGAATCATGCAAGGTGTGACTATGCAAATAATGAAATCCATCCGAGTAAAGCATCGAGCATTTTATGAAAAGAACATAGGAATAGTATTTTAAACAGGTGGAGTAGTGAAGTTCGATTGAAATTGACAGATCAGTTTGGAAGAGGTGTACTCAACCGGTTCACGTAATGGAGTTAATCACTAAACAGAGCCGTCTTCAATTGGGATTGTTGTTAACAGGTGTTAATGAGTTATAGACGAGGGGCAATAAAAGGCAGGAGATGTGGTGGAGTAAATGCCAGCACATAATCAAATTAGAATTCTCCTTGATGAATTAAATCATAGCTTGTTCATTAAAATATGTTTTTCTTCACGCAGCAAGCAAAAAGAGGCTTCAGAGGACCGAGAACTTCTCTTAAACCACCGCGAATTTCTTAAAACAATTTCTGGGATATATAATTGACCCTACTGTTGAAATAATCCATGTTTTAATTTTCTCAAATTCATCTCCGTTTGGCCAAATCGTGCATTCAAGTTTGATTTTTTTTTATGTTCTTCGTTTTTTTCTAAATTGCTATGGTTGAATTCCATTTACAGGTCTATTGTTCATGCTTATTGATTCTTAATGGTCGTGGTTTTGAAATTGTTTGTAGTAAATTAAATCTAATTTATAAGCAATGTAGTACTCATGTGCACAATTAGTTGACAAACCCAGGCATCGACTTCCTGTATCTGATCAAAACTGCTTTCCTACTCAATATCCTTCAGGTTAGTATCAGACTCATGGTCTATTATAGCCAATTTTGCACTAGCTGAATGACAAATTTACTTAGAGTTTACACCTCCTTTCCAAATTAAAACACCAGCACGTGCAACATCGATTTTTATTATTTTTCTTGTAGTTGCTGAAGCACCAAATGTAGCTACAGTTACCATACTAGGAGGAGTAACCTCACGATAGCCAGGACAACCTCTAGACTTCCCATCTAAGCCACCAACTAGGAACCCACTTCCAAAAAGTCTTGTTGCCAGATCATCTTTAAGATTGTGTGTTACTACATTTTACCTTCCCAAGCTCCTTTTCACCATGGGCAAAATGGCACTTGTACCGAAATCAACATCAAATATCAATACCAAAATTACCACAAGAATGCAGGTTTGTTTTAAGGCCGAAGCTTCAAACAGGAATGCATATTTCCATTAAGGCCATAGTGAAAACTAGGATTGAAGATATCCATAGATTGGTTTTCTTTTTTTTACTGAAATTGTGAAATTTTATAAGAAGGATTAATGATTTTCAATTTCAGGCAACAAAGACTTCAGTAAAACATGCTAAAAACAGGACTTTGACTGAGGTCTTAAGCCGATTTTTTATCAATTTGGGCTGAGTGACTAGTATAGGATCCATGTCGGGATAATTCCAGAGATGCCCATGTGGTCGGTTCTTCATTGGACGTCTGTAACCTGCTAAACCTTGAAACTAGCTACGAAATTCGCAATTAACTGTGGAATTAGGCCACATTCCGCAGCTAAGTTGCAAAATCTTATTAAAACATGATACAGTGTTTTGATGACCACTACAAACCATAACTAGTCAATTTTGGACAGTTGAACCTATAAAAGTAGTTGGGTTTCATCATTTTTTAATCTTTTTATATTTTTTTTATTGAATCAATTGAAATGATGAAGTTTATTTTGTCTCTTTTTTTTAACATAACAATTCTTTTTCTGATCCACTAGATCACACAAAGTGTAGGAGGAGAGCATACTCAAGAATTATTAATTATTATTTATAACAATTCTTTTTCTGATCCTCCAAATCACACAAAGTGCACGAGGAGAGCATACTTAAGAATTATTAATTTTTTTTTTTAGATGTAAGAAATAAGGCCTCCTAATTACACTTCCCTAGCAATGAACCAAAAATGTTTAGTCAATTTAACGTCTTAAATTTCTCTACATAAATTATCAATCCGGGTATCGTAAACTGATGAAGTGTGGTGCACCATATGTGCTTAGTTAACATTTTTTCTTACTTCATTGTTTTATAGTTTTTATCTTGTTTTGGAGTTTTGTTCTTATTGATCTCCTAAAGTGTTTAATGCAAATAGAAATCCTATTCTAAGGTCTTAAGAATACTTTTAAAGGTCAAGTATGGATAGAGATTTCAGGACAAGGTTTATGTCCCTAATGGTAACTTCCAAAACTTATCACTTCAAAAGATCTCAAAACATGTTATTGATGAAATTAGTACTTAAACAAGAATAAAAATGTGCTGCTATTCAAATCAAACAAATGATGAACTATTGATCATGAAATCACTATCTCTGTTGTTTATCTAAATACAAAAATAAAAGTTAAGCTATTGCACTCAACAAATCAAAAACTGCAAAACTAATAAAAGTAAAATCAATTCACTTCATCATAGTCCGATAGCTCGCCAGGTAGTCTAAGCTATGGCTTTAATAGATAACATTAATGATATAAGGAATTTGATATCTAATTGCAGAAAAATTAAGCTAAAATCAAATCACATCATTCATAGTACGATAGCTCACCAGGTAGTCTAAGCTATGGCTTTAGGAGATAACATCAATGATATGAGGAATTTGATATCTAATTGCAGAAAAATAAAGCTAAAATCAAATCACATTATTCATAGTTTGATAGCTCGCCAAGTAGTTTAAGCTATGGCTTTAGGAGATAACGTCAATGATATGAGGAATTTGATATCTAATTGCAGAAAAATAAAGCTAAAATCAAATCACATCATTCATAGTCTGATAGCTCGCCAGGTAGTCTAAGCTATGGCTTTAGGAGATAACGTCAATGATATGAGGAATTTGATATCTAACTAACTAACAAAGCAAATGAATAAGACTGAAATCAAAGCATACTGAAATTGAAGAGATAAAAAAAAACAAAGTCAGCAGAGAGGCAAATCTCATGTCACTATTTGATGCAAAAACATGTAAAGAAAAACTAATCTACAATCAACCGGTTGAACACACTTGCATGAATTAAAATTTCATCAATGGAAACTCTAATCTATCAAACTTGAAAGCAATCAAATGACATAATGAAATCAAAGAAAAATTACAAAATAAAATCTACTTTACCTTACATTCTAATGTGCTCCATGACATCTACTTCACATCTCCTTCCATGTTGAGAACATCAAATCTTTATTTAAATTCTTCAAAATTACAAAGTACAACAAAGCTTTCCAAAGCTTTCAAAAGCCATCAAGGAAGAACTATAAACTCCAAGCTAAGCTAAGACTAACAAGCTCATAAGCTCTAAACTCTAAGCTAACAAATGAATGAGAGAGGTCCCTTATTTATACAAAAGGATGAGAAGTCATCTCATTAATGAGAGTCCATGAATCTATCCCTCTACCTCTAGAATCTTAATTAAAATAGGATCTGATAAGACACATGTCTTCTTAGAGTTTCAATACAATTAGGAGATGTGACACATATCCTCATGATCCCATGATTATTTCCACTCAAATTCGAATTTGGCCTTAGAGTGCCACATAAAGGTCTTCTAGAAGCCTCATTTTGACCTACACGTCAACAATTTCAACCCACTTGTTAGGTATAAGCATATGCACATTATTTTCTAATTTTTAACCACAAATTCACTTAAAAGGCTTAGAATTAATAAAGATTGGAAAAACATAGATGTGGCCCAATGATAATGAAAGTGGGATGAATGTGGTGACATAGTAATGAAATGGAGGTAAAATGGAGGTGATATAATGGACATAATAGTCAAAGTGTAATGGAAATGAATGATATTTTCAAGACCCAACATACCTCCCAACTGAAGCTATTTCATGTCCTCATGCAATATATATTACATCAACTGTTTTGATCCTTGAGCCTTGGCTTAACTTTGCATGATATCATTAGATAACTTCATTTTTTTTTCAAAGTGTTTTGCTTGAATAACAACATGGTTGGTTCTTGTGTTACAACCAATTTTTTTGTTGTTGCATTTTATTTTGATTTTTGAACTTTTCATAATGATATTTTGATTATTGTTGCAACGTATATCTTTATTGGATTGCATGATGGTTAGTTCTTGTGTGACAACCATGATTTTGTTTGTATCCAGTTTATCCTTTAAGCACTTTTTGAAAAGCCATTATATGTTCATAATAACAATGTAATAGTTAATATATGTTGGAAGTATGTGGGCTCCTGAGTATGATATGGACATGCCAATATATGAAGATGAATGTATTCCCCCCCAACTGATGGTATTGGCAATTTTATAAACTAAGAAAGAGAAATGTTTTTCCAACAATTATCATTCTAGATTTTTATGGAATTCTATGGTCAAAAGTTAGAAAATGACGTACCTTCACTTACCCTTTGGAATGGATGAGTTGTATGTGTGGTGGCTGAAAATTTCTGATCATATTCTTCTTCAAGTGGCTGAAAAGGAAGAGTCATGGATAAAGAGTTAAGATGACTGGTTATTGCTTCTACTAAAATTTGTTGAATCTGCTCCAAAATGCTGAAAATAATAGTCTTCATGTCATCAAAACTCATTGGCACAATTCCTACTATGTGAAAAAAATGTTCTAATGTTGAACATAGCAGAAAATTGTTGACTTAGTTACCATTAATGGATGCCACTAGTGAACACGAGAACTCACACCATTGATAACAATGAGAGTCAAGATGCCCAAACACATCTTGCTAGGTACGAATGAATTTGCCGATGTCAAGTCACCTATAAGATCTAACGAACAAGGGATATTAATATTTTCCCATTGTTTGTCAACATGAGGACTTGCAATTAAGGCATGCAAGCCTCAAGGTGTTTTTACAAAGAACTTAGACTCAAAGGACTACGAACTCAATAATTTGCATTGAAGCAGGGCTTATTTGCGAAATGAAAATGACAAGAAATGGAAGATGAAAATGGAATATGGTAATGGAGAGTAGAAATGGCAATGGGCAATAAGCATGTGAATGAGCCTCTTGCTTTTATTTGTGGATTATGAATGGAAAAAAAGATATGGAAAGTGTATGTGAATGTAAATGGAAAATATGAGCCTCTTGCTTTTATTTGTAAATGGAAAGTGTATGTGAATGAGCCTCTTGCTTTTATTTGTGGATTATGAATGGAAAAAAAGATATGGAAAGTGTATGTGAATGTAAACGGAAAATATGAAGTGAAATGAGGTGAATGGTTTATTATGAGGTATGGATTTAATGGAGACAATAGTATCTGAAAGTTTTTCAAGTATTTGAATCTAATTTTGCATCAGCATATTTCCTCTTTGTTGTTGATCATCCTCTTATGAAACAAATTGGTCTCTTAGAGAGACACCATTTTCTTGTAATCATTTGTCCCTCCTCCTGGAACCTACAAAAAAAATAATACTTCTTCTTCAATGGAATGTAATATTATCAAAGGAGAGAGTTGATCAATCTCTCTAATTATGATATTTACACACAAAAATAAGAATTTGTATTAATGAAATAAGTTCTCAAAGGAAAAATCAAAAGAATTTATACATGTTTTGGAATTAGTGCCTCAAGTTGAATGTTGCTTTTTTCCATAAATTTATTTCATTATTTACCATTTCAAACTCTAATGATTGATTTCTCATTGTGTATATCTTGTTGACATCTTTCCAACGATACTTGAATGATCAAAATCTGACTTTGTATGAGAAAGTTAGGCTAATTTGAACAATGAGATTTTTCAGCTGTGGAATTGGAGAACAACAGCGGAATTGGACTTTATCTGTGGAATGTGCACAGTTTCTGTAGCTAATAATCTTGAATAAAAAGTTATCCATTCATCTTTCATCATCAGTCCAAAATTAATTAATCAATACCTTCACAAAAGTGAGCAAATAACTTATTCATTTCATTGATTCAAAATTATTATTTATTTTTTCTTGACATGCAACGACTTAGTGTGGCGACTTAGTCATAACATACAACTTGACCATGGTCTTTTTGATCGACTTGGATCAAATGAATAGGACACCATCCATTTACTGACATTTTCCCAGCGACCCATGTGGCTCATTTTGTCTCTTGACACCTATAACCTATAGAAGTAATAAAATGGTTGCGGAATTGCCAGTGCGCTGCGGAATCAGGCTGCTTTCTGTAGCTAAAAGACAACCAACCATCAGTTTTCTGATTTAAGTTATTGGAAAAGGTATTTTATGCAGCCAAGTACCAGGGAGAAAGAGCCTAAGATCACATCCAGTGCACAAGACCAATTATTCATGAGCTTCTCTGCTATTTTTCAAAAAAAAAATCGTCATTGTTTTGCTTGAAAAATAAAATTTTTATAAATGGTATATGAAGCAAAATAGTTTTAATAATTAAAATATTTCAAAGTAATGGAACTGTATGATATTTTCAACAGCTTTAATGACTCTTACAGCAACTGTTTAACACAAATCCCTAACTGCCCATTTGATCTAGCTAAAGAAAGTCCAAGTCCAAGTGTGTTCAACTGAATTAGCTCTCCCAATGAGCCCATCATTTTTGTTCTCAGCTACTCTTAAGAATTCCCTTTACTGTCTGAGAAATGGAGTGATTGAATGGATAGAAATATGGATATGGAAATGGAATGAAAATGTATATGGAAGCAGATGACTATGACTAAAGCAATTGTATGTACAAAGTATGTGAGGACAGAGTGAATATATGCGTAGACTATGTGAAAACAAGGTGACTGAGTATGCAAAGAGGCTGTGAAGATATGAAAAAAGGAAAAAAAAACTCAGTGTAATGAACAACTAATTATGGTTTTAGATTCATATGCAAATAGGTTACGATTCACATGAATCCAGTATTGCCATTCACGAGAATGTTGTTGCAATTCAAATCTCTACGAATCATGCAAGGTGTGACTATGCAAATAATGAAATCCATCCGAGTAAAGCATCGTGCATTTTATGAGAAGAACATAGGAATAGTTGTTTAAATAGGTGGAGTAGTGAAGTTCGATTGAAATTGACAGATCAATTTGGAAGAGGAGTACTCAACCAGTTCACGTAATGGAGTTAATAACTAGACAGAGCTATCTTCAATTGGGATTGTTGTTAACAGGTGTTAATGAGTTAAAGACGAATGGCAATAAAAGGCAGGAGACGTGGTGGAGTAAATTCCAGCATATAATCAAATTAGAATTCCCCTTTCTGAATTAAATCACAACCTGTTCATTAAAATCCATTTTTCTTCACGTGGCAGGCAAAAAGAGGCTTCAGAGAACCGAGAAATTCTCTTAAACTACGACGAATTTCTGAAAATGGTTCCTGGGTTATCTAATTGACCCTACTGCCGAAAAAAACAATGTTTTATTTTTCTCAAATTCATCTCCGTTTGGCCAAATCATGCATTTAAAGTTTGACTTTTTTCTGTTCTTCGTTTTTTTCTAAATTGTTGTGGTTGAATTTTATTTACAGGTTTGTTGTTTACGCTTATTGATTCCTAATGGTCTTGGTTTTGAAATTGTTTGTAGTAAATGAAATCTACTTTACAGCCAATGTAGTACTCGTGTGCACGATCAATTGACAAACCCAAGCACCGACTTCCTTTATCTAATCAAAATTGCTTTCCTACTCAATATCCTTCAGGTTAGTATCAGACTCATGGTCTATTATAGCCAATTTTGTACCAGTTGAATGACAAATTTACTTAGAGTTTACACCTCCTTTCCAAATTAAAACACCAGTAAGTGCAATATCGATATTTATTATTTTTCTTGCAGTTGCTGAAGCACCAAATGTAGCTACAGCTACCATACTAGGAGGAGTAACCTCACGATAGCTAGGACGACCTCCAGACTTCCCATCTAAGCCACCAATTGGGAACCTACTGCCAAAAATTCTTGTGCCAGATCATCTTTAAGATTGTGTGTTACTGCATTTTACCTTCCCAAGCTCCCTTTCACCATGGGAAAAATGGCACTTGTACCGAAATCAACATCAAATATCAGTACCAAAATTACCATAAGAATGCAGGTTTGTTTTAAGGCCAAAGAATCAAACAGGAATGCAGATTTCCATTGAGGCCACAGTGAAAACTAGGATTGAAATAGCCATAGATTGGTTTTCTTTTTTTTCTATGAAATTGTGAAATTTTATAAGAAGGATTAATGATTTTCAATTTCAGGCAATAAAGACTTCAAGTAAAACATGTTAAAAATAGGGCTTTGATTGAGGTATTAAGCTGATTTTTTATCAATCTGGGCTAGGTGACTAGGATAGCATCCATGTCGGGACAATTCCAGAGATGCCCATGTGGTCAGTTTCTTCATTGGACGCATGTAACCTACTAAACCTTGAAACTAGCTGCGGAATTAGGCCACATTCCGCAGCTAAGTTGCAAAATCTTATTAAAACATTATATAGTGTTTTGAGGACCACTACAAACCATAACCAGTCAATTTTGGACAGTTGAACCTATCAAAGCAGTTGTGTTTCATCATTTTTTTATTTTCTTTTATATTTTTTTTTATTGAATCAATTGAAATGATGAAGTTTATTTTGTCTCCTTTTTTTTTTAACATAACAATTTTTTTTTTTTGATCCTCTAGATCACACAAAGTGCAGGAGGAGAGCATACTCAAGAATTATTAATTATTATTTTTATAACAATTCTTTTTCTGATCCTCCAGATCACAAAAAGTGCAGGAGGAGAGCACACTAAAGAATTATTAATTTTTTTTTTTTAGATGTAAGAAATAAGGTCTCCTAATTACACTTCCCCGGCAACGACGCCAAAAATATTTAGTCAATTTAACGTCTTACATTTCTCTACATAAATTATCAATCCAGATATCGTAAACTGATGAAGTGTGATACACCATATGTGCTTAGTTAACATTTTTTCTTACTTCATTGTTTTATAGTTTTTATCTTGTTTTGGGGTTATTCTCTTATTGATCTCCTAAAGTGTCTAATGCAAATGGAAATCCTATTCTAAGGTCTTAAGAATACTTTTAAAGGTCAAGTATGGATAGAGATTTCAGGAGAAGGTTTATGTCCCTAATGGTAACTTCCAAAACTTAGCACTTCAAAAGATCTCAAAACATGTTATTGATGAAATTAGTACTTAAAACAAGAATGGAAATGTGCTGCTATTCAAATCAAACAAATGATGAACTACTAATGATGAAATCACTATCTTTGTTGTTTATCTAAATACAAAAATAAAAGTTAAGCTATTGCACTCAACAAATCAAAAACTGCAAACTAATAAAAGTAAAATAAGTTCACTTCATTCATAGTCCGATAGCTCGCCAGGTAGTCTAAGCTATGGCTTTAGGAGATAACGTCAATGATATGAGGAATTTGATATCTAATTGTAGAAAAATAAAGCTAAAATCAAATCACATCATTCATAGTCCGATAGCTCGCCAAGTAGTCTAAGCTATGGCTTTAGGAGATAACGTCAATGATATGAGGAATTTGATATCTAATTGCAGAAAAATAAAGCTAAGATCAAATCACATCATTCATAGTCTGATAGCTCGCCAGGTAGTCTAAGCTATGGCTTTAGGAGATAATGTCAATGATATGAGGAATTTCATATCTAATTACAGAAAAATAAAGCTAAAATCAAATCACATCATTCATAGTCTGATAGCTCACCAGGTAGTCTAAGTTATGGCTTTAGGAGATAACGTCAATGATATGAGGAATTTGATATATAAACTAACTAACAAAGAAAATGAATAAGACTGAGATCAAAGCATAACAGAAATTGAAAAGCTAAAACAAAACAAAGTCAGCAGAGAGGCAAATCTCATGTTACTATATGATGCAAAAACATGTAAAGAAAAACTAATCTACAATCAATCGGTTGAACACACTTGCATGAATTAAAATTGCATCAATGGAAACTCTAATCTATCAAACTTGAAAGCAATCAAATGACATAATGAAATCAAAGAAAAATTACAAAATAAAATCTACTCTACCTTACATTCTAATGTGCTCCATGACATCTACTTCACATCTCTTTCCATGTTGAGAACATCAAAGCTTTATTCAAATTCTTCAAAATTACAAAGTACAACAAAGCTCTCCAAAGCTTTCAAAAGCCATCAAGGAAGAACTATAAACTCCAAGCTAATCTAAAACTAACAAGCTCACAAGCTCTAAAATATAAGCTAACAAATGAACGAGAGAGATCTCCTATTTATACAAAAAGATGAGAAGCCATCTCATTAATGAGAGTCCATGAATCTCTCCCTCTACCTCTAGAGTCCTAATCAAAATAGGAACTGATAAGACACATGTCTTCTTAGAGTTTCAATACAATTAGGAGATGTGACACATATCCTCATGATCCCATGATTATTTCCACTCAAATTCGAATTTGGCCTTAGAGTGCCACATAAAGGTCATCTGGAAGCCCCCTTTTGACCTACACATGTCAACAATCTCAACCCACTTGTTAGGTATAAGCATATGCACATTATTTTTTAATTTTTAACCACAAATTCACTTAAAAGGCTTAGAATTAATAAAAATTGGAAAAACATAAATGTGGCCCAATGATAATGAAAATGGGATGAATGTGGTGGCATAGTATTGAAATGGAGGTGAAATGGAGGTGATATAATGGACATAATAGTGAAAATGTAATGGAAATGAATGACATCTTAGAGACCCAACAGTAGTCCTTAGAGAGATCTTTCCAATGGGTAACCATGCGTGTCAAACAGAGATAATATGACCAAGTCGCGACCCTGGGAAGTTGGTTGTCCAACTCACCCCAACAGGGCCCATAAACTCTTGGTGTTACATCTCCTCAGGTTAGGGTTTTGGTTGTTTATGGTTTTCTCTTATTGTTCAATAATAAAAAGGCCCTTAAGCCTCATTGTAACACAGTTCAGAAGCATGTAGCCGACACATCTCTTCTCAAAGATAAGCTGCCATCACCCAAGCTAGTCTTATTTCCATTTTGTTTGTAAGCATATTTCAGTATTTGATACTAATGAAATGAAGTGTTATTTATACTGCATCTTTATTTATGGTTATATCTGTAATTTTTTGCGTTCCTGTTTAAATCCAAATCACTACACAATTTCTGGGATGATTTTAGAGCGGGGCAGAAGGGAAGGTGACAGAAAATTTTGCGTAATTTTCTGAGGGAGAATAAATCAGGCTAGCAAGGAATCCTTCCTATCTGATCTTTGCAATTTCCCGGGACAATGTAGTGATAGGCAGCAGAGGCTTGTCCCACATGTTTGCGTAGTTTCTGCAGGCATTGCAAGGAATTTAGTCTATACAAGTTCTATGCAGTTTTGGAGATCAATGCAACAGGAGGCTTAATGGATGATCTTGAGCAAAGCACAAACTGAATCAGGTTCTAGGACAATTTTTGTGGAGTTCTAAGAGACAGTTAGTTGGCTCATTTATGGAATTTAAAAATGCAGACTACTTGGGGGACAGCCTCAAGCTTTGCGCAATTCTTGGCAACAGTGCAAGGTCACTAATATCGGGGTCTGGTTGAAGGAGGGTTGTCCAGTCGACGGATTTTAAAGAAAATTGAATAAGTGTGAAAGAAAGTGAACTTTGACATTGTGATCACACACTTAGCATAACTTGACGACAAGACACTTCAAACCAACAAGAGGAACATGTGCTTAGTGAGACCAAATCAAAGGTTAAGAGCTATAAGTGCAACAGTTGAGATATGTCTTTGAATGAAAATCATGACACTTGCGTGATAGTGTTTAAACCATTGTTTGTGAGTGTGTGAAGGCACCCGGATCTTCTAAATTCATCCCATGAAGAGTTGGGATATTTTGTAATGGGATGGATTTCATTGGAGCATTATCCAATGGATAGACTATAGGATATTCTATGGTCGAGGTATGAGCTTGTGACACCTGGTTTTCCATTTGGCTGAAAATTCGCCAATAGATTTCAAGGATTTCATGATCAAGATGTATTATTTGAGCAGTGGGGTTTTGGTTTATGTTCAACCCTCGAGGGGGCTTCATAGCACTGCTTAGATCAGGAACCTCAGATGCTCTTCTCTCAACAAGGATCACAACGGGTCCAAATCTGGGAGTTTGTGGATCTGTCTCAACAAATCGTAATTCTATTCCACATGTTTCTCCCTCCCATTCTTTCAAGTCATAAGAATTCCCCTAATATCTAATTAGAGGGATTGACGTGTTTTATTGGTGTATCTTGAAAGCTTTGTTCAAATCCTTCAGTTTGTTGTGAATCTCAGCATGAGCTGCAGTTGATGAATCTGCTACTCGATGGGGCAATAGTAGAGCCCTTCCCAGATATTGTTCAGAGACCTACTAACACTTGAGATTCAGATCCTCAAATGATTTCGTCTATGAAGGCCAATCTTCCAAGGCTCACCTAACCTTTGGTTTTTATGGCTTTTGATAGAAATTTTTGTTCTATAACTACTTGGTTTCTATTCTTCTTCTTATAAACACCTACATAATTTAACTGTATCAACCAAAGGTGGGAGTTGGCACAAGCTCTTTACTTGGTGCATGCGTAGGTTCTTACCTTCTGTCTTCAATACCCAACCCTTTAGAGACACAATCTATCACTCTTTTGACAAACTCCCCAACAACGACGCCAAAATGTTGGGTAATAAGTTGCTCCTAAGGAATCAATTTGATCCTTCATCCATTAATTCATCAACCTAGGGTTCATATTTTTGTTACAAGGTTATTGGCACAGTGTATGCAGGGATAGTGCTTTTAAATTACTAAGGCATATGTAAGACTAATACAAAGCAAAAGTTATAAAGGAATAATTTCACAAACTACTAAGTCTTATCAAGTTGTAAATAGGAATGAATCACTATGTAGAAATCATAGAACTGTTTAACTATTTCTTCATAAAATCATGAGAGGATATTAAATTCTACCAGAGATTTCAAAATTTATAATGCTCTTCAAAGGAAATTTACTCTAAATCACTAATTACTACAACCATTTGTAAATGCTAACAATAAAGCATGGTAATGGAAATTCACTCTATTATAAATTAAATCTAAAGATGTACACAACTGAATAATGGAATGTAAAAACTCATTAAACTAAATAGTAAATCTAAGCATTCATGCAACTGAATCATAAGTCGAAGGATTCACACGGCTCAATAGTAAATCTAAGGATCCACACAGATGAATCATAAATCTAAGAATTCACACAGGGAACAACAAATCATTCACATGAAAAGTAATGAAAGCTAATAATACAAGTAAGACAATGATCGTTCCAGTGACTGGGTCCATGGTCTCCGGAAGTAATTCTCTTAGAGAAAATTAAAAATGATATATTAAAGTTGAACCATTTGAACTTTCATTTATATCAAAAATGAATTACAAAAACGTCTATAAAACTTTAAGGTGGTTATGTTGTTCAATTAGCTTTTACAGTCGGTGAGAATAATCAAAATCATCTCCTTTTTTTATTGAAGTTTAATTTCATTTATATGTTACAATGTATTTCTAATGTTGGAATGGTAAAGTTATCCTGAGAATCAAAAGATCTCAGGATTGCGTATTTAAACTATAAAATCTATGAGATAATAGATTGTATCCTCTCCTTGAATGTCCCATGCACATAGGCGTGAATCCTTGATCAACATGCCACGATTAGCCCAACGGTTCTTCCATAACTTGGTTCCTCTTTAGAAATTCAAGGGAACAACAATCGTCCATCAAATATCTCTTTTACATAAATTAACTCAAATTGTAAATTTATGATATCTTAAGTATTCAAATTAACTCATCAACAAGGTAGAATACTGATATGATATTAACTACTTTCTAAAGCTTCTATCTCTCAAATTATTATAAATTGAACTTAAATAACTTGAAAAACAAATTATTAACTGAAGAAACAAAGAGAAGAAGCATACCATTTCCATGGCCCAAAAGAAGCCTCATAGAAAACAATTTATATCGAAATTTCCAAGATTCTATGTTTGAAGCAGCGAAACCCTCAAATCCAAAGCTCTGATACCAAATGTTATGCAACCAGATCACAAAACAGAAGAAAAGATAGATCAACTACCTGAAAATTAGCCTCTTCGAGGGGGAATCTCCTTTACATCACATAATTGAACAATTCTTGGATGATACAAATGAAAATACCTCCTTGGTATATATAGGAGCAGCTTGTGGACTCACTAAGTTTGGTTGTGGGTGTGTTTACTCCTTGAATTTGTTTTTTGGTCCTTTTACAACTTTGACCCCTTTTTGCACAAGTTTGAAAAAGTTTCGTTTACTAGCTTAAACATCTCTTTTCGGCATAGATTACACTGTTGGCCTTGTGTTTGATAAAGTCGATGTTTCATTGCTCTGAATGAACTTATCTCTTCATGTTTTGATCTACTTGAAAAGCTCATTGTTTCAAAAAAAAAAATTATTCAAAGATTGTGTGCAAAAAGTTTGTTTCGTTGTTTCATGATAAATTATGAAATTCTAGCTTGTTGCATCATTGTGTCACGTTTTGCATCTTTTTAAAAGACTAGGATTGCATCAACATTTGAAAAAGGAAGAGAATTTTTTCATTTTTAAAGGAATAATAGGTAAGTGCTTGTCAAGAAATTAGGAATTGGAATGCATTTTTCATTAGTTTATTTTTTGAAAAAGTAAGGTAGTGAAAGATCATTTCATTTTCAGTTGTTTGATTGTTTGCATTTGATTGAGTAGCTTCTGCTCTCTCTAGTGTAGGCATTTCATTGAATTGAAGGGTCTTGTCTCATTTAGTTGCATTTTAGGTTTTTCGAGTAGCATCACTAAGGCCTGAAAACTAAACTTAACTCATGATAAACTATTAAATGAATTCAATTAAACTAAGGCACATTTGACATTAAGGATCATGTCTAGAAGGTCTAGGCTAGAGACATGTTCCGGCATCTTTAAACCTAGTAGTGGTCGTTAACTTCAGCATTAGACAGCGCTAGCATGGATTTGTACTCCCCATACCATCAAGTATATAATGGGAGACCCCACTAGGCTACAATTTTTTTATCCTTAGGAAGCCGAGTTGGCCACCTTGCGAACATGATACACCGAACACAGATTTCAAGGAGATTGCAAGCTCATACTTCTTGGTTCGCCAAGAGCTATTCTACAGTTCACGATATCTTGGTATTCCTATTTACCTAGATCATCCAGAGCAGTCATTTGATCTTTTTTACTCATTAAATTTAAAATATCATTTGAGCACTTGTCCTTTCGAGTTCGTTTCCAATCGAAAGTGATATTGTCATCTTTTGTTTCTTTCTTGACTCTTAAAAAATGAAATAACATCAGTCTTTTATGCATCTGAATAATTGATTGCCCATGATCCAAAACATCTTGTTAGTCTTTTTGACCAAATCATGAGTTCCCTTAAAATGACATTTGAAAGCCTTGAAGTTATTTGTTCTATTGACTAAGACAAGGTCATCGTGGTTGAACCATCTGGTTCACCCAATTCCTCTTCCTCTCCTCCGTCTGAAAGATTGTCTGAGGAGCCATTTCCAGAGTTAACAGAGTCACGTGAGGACCAAAATGTTGAACTCACAATTGTTTTGAGTGTTCAACAATTATCATCTCATCCTCCACCTACTTTCAATTCAGGGTCATCTACTGATCTTGGCCCGGAATCTTGGGACAATCTCGTTCGAACTCTAGAGAACTCGTCGACCACTAATGGTCAGCTTGGACTGGTTATGTATCCTCAGAACCCTTTGTTTGAAGTTGTTGAGATATCACCGCAGCGTCCTTACAATCTGTACGACCAACCTTCTGTTCCTTTGGAATTATCCCCAGTACATGTTCGGCCATTCATTGTCGTTTGTTTTCAAACATGCAACTCGAAGGTGATGCTCCAGTCACATCTCCGAATGAGTCCGAAGTTTCTACTCCACACACTATTGAGGGGGGAGAATTGCAACTGCAGTTCCCTCCTAAGGGTTTCCCTTATTCGGAAGGTATTCTTGCTAGTTTGCCACTAACCTATGTGTCTTTGGGTAGCTTAGTTTAAGGCACACATAGTGCCTCATCACTCTACCATAATCCTATATGGGCATCAGGCATCAGGGCTATGTCAAGTCCATTCATCACAAACACAACTTCCCAATAGGTTGTTACTTCAGTCCCAGTGCAACCCACCATTCCGAATACCCTTGTATCATCAATCCAAGTTACACGTCAGTCACAACTGACAGTTTCAAATATTGTCTCTGTCAGTTCCTCTGTCCCATTAGTCAGTGGCCAGATTGTGCCACCGCCTGGGGGGAAAAACCTGAATGTCTCTATGGTGTCAGCTACCACTAATGTGAGCGACTCACAAGCTCACATGCTTGGTATAAGCTAGCCCTCTTATGGTATTATTTACAACCCTACTGACCCTACTAGATCAAGCAATGTCCAGTACCAATAGGTTCAGAATCCTATTGGTCCATCTAGATTGAGCAATTTTTAGTATCAGCAGTCCTATGGGGCTTAGGTCCAATACCAAAAAGCTTATGTTCCATATGGTTCTCAAAGATGGGTTAATCAAACTTACACCCTCCAATTTGGGTAGTACAACCAGCCTGGCTACGACCAGATTCAGTTTGGTAATTTCTTGGGCACTGTTCAAGTACCCTTGCAATAGAAAGGACAACCTTTACAACAACCAGGGCAGCCTTTGTTACCACAAGGGCAACCTTTGTTGTGACAAGGGTTCTCCATGCAACACCAAGGGAAAATTATCCCACTGCAAGGTTTCCTGCAACAACCGCAAGGCCAATCCTTAGAGCAGTTCCAGCAAGTCGCACAGCAGTAGATGCAATATGCTCTGCATACCTCTCAACCCATACCTTCATAGTGCCAACCTCTGCAAACCCAGGGACAAATTTTGCAACTACAAGGTCAGTCCTTGCAATAGAAAAACAAACCAAGGTAGTAGGAACCCTTATATACATACCAACAAGGTCAACCCTTGCAAGGGCAGGGTCAAGGTCAAGTCCTACAGCAAAAGGCCCAGAATCCTCTTGTCCTAGGTTAACAAGTTCAGTATCCTATCGGCCAAGGGAACGAGGTACAAAACCCCTACGTCCAAGGGCAGCAAGTGTATCAACCTTATGCCCAAGGACTGCAGGTCCAGAACCCTCTTGTTCCGGGACAGTAGGCTCATCAGCCCTATTTTCTAGGACAACAGGTCCCATATCCATATGTCCAAGGTCAACAGTCTCAACAACCATTTAACCCATACGTTTCCTATTAGCAACCTATGCCTAGACACTTTCAAGGTGTTCAAGGTCATAATCCTCCCTATGGTCAAGGTAATCCACAATGGGGGCAACCTCAGATGCCATATGGAGAAAATCCCCCATTGTGGGGCCAAAATCCTTACCAGTAGGGATGGGCTCCTCCTTATGGGCATGCCTATTGACCTCCCATGCCTTTTAACACTCAATTACCTTCTTGGATACATTAGAGTTGTTGAACGTATCGTGCTTTACGAATGATTCGATCCTTCATTTGTTGTACTACCCTCTAGTGTCATCCAAGATACCAAGTGAATGCCTAAAGTTCAATGGAAAAGCTAAAGAAGATCCTCAGGCCCATATGATGACATATCACCTCTGGTGCTTGTTGAACTCATACATGGATGATTTCATTCGTCTTCATCTTTTCCAACAAACCCTCACAGGTGCCAAGCAAAATGGTACATCGAGCTACCTCGGAGTACTTTCCATGACTTTAATTCATTAGCCATGGTTTTCCTCACGCATTTTCAGTTGTTGGTTCACTATGAAACTGGAACCTATTTGCTCACATCACTTAAGCAAGACATTGTGATGCACATATCTGATCATACCCATGAATAGAGACATAGACGTCGCCTGATCAAATTTGAGATAGTTGATCAGTTGCTCACTAAATGGTTTACCAAATCATTCATATCCCTGATTGCTCGTGATATAGCTATAGGTGGATGTGTCACTAACGATCAATCCATTTCTCATGCCTAGTACTTGGATCTAGTTTACTCTCAGTCTTGCACTTTATACGAGTTGCTACCCAATGCTCCACAGCCATCATCTGATCCCGCAGCATAAAATTCACCAGTTGTTCCTCCCGCCAATGGAGTTATTGGTTTCGTATCACAAAGCCTTGCTAAAGCTTATCCAAAATAGAAATCGGTCTCGAATAATTCTCCTAATAGTTCATCTCATAATCCCCCTGGCCCTGGTAAAATCTCAGAGGTCCATGATGTCTAGTCTACTGCAATGGAAAAATCCTCAAAAGGAAAGAAGAAAGGCAAAGGAAAAGCTAAATTCAATGCCCCGAAACAGGGTCCTCCCAAATCATCTACTGGCGAATCTTCACAATGGAAACTAAAGTATCCCTGCCTCATTTGTAAGGAGGATCACTATGCTAAGGATTGTCCTCGACAATCCGAAGTTAGTCACCTACTCAAAGGGACCCCTGCCATCCTTAAAGAGCCATTTCTGTCTGAGCAGACCCAAATGGTAGACCAACCCCGATTTTCTTCCTCTAGATCTCAAGTGTTCATGATGAGCATGCCCATTAATGTGGCTACCCGATTGAAATATTATCAAACTCCAACTCCAGCAGTTGGGAAAGAAAAAGAAGTTGTACCTTCTTCTTCTACCCCGAGTTCTGGCACTCTACAAATTGAGCGCCCTAACCCTGATTCCACTACGCGGCCACTCTCTCAAGGTGTGCTACGGAAATCCTCATATAATCCCAATGGCCGAGCTGCTCAACACTACAATATTGTTGATGATTTGGCTCAGGCACCATCAGCCATGTCGACTCTCGAGGTACTGCAAATCTGTCCATCGCAGTGGAAATCTTTATTGTCAGCTATCAAGGGCATTGATCCCACCGATTCTAATTTGATATGTTTCGATCTAGAGAACCATGTTCCATGGCTCCCTCATCAGATTGCCTTTATTATTCATGTAACCATTAATGAGAAGACCATCCACCGCATTGTCATCAATGAAGGTACTTCCACCTGCATCATGTCAACTGCATGTTGGAATGCTATTGGTTCCCCTGCACTGAACCAGTCTCTGAACACTTTGGAAGCTTTCGATGGGCATGATTCGCGACTCTTCGGTGTCTTACCTAACCTTGCCATCACCCTGGAAGGTAAGAAAGTGCAAGTCAAAGTAGAGATTTTTGATGCCAATCTCAATTATAATGTTCTACTCGGCTGAAGTTGGACTCATGCCATGCATGCCATGGCCTCCTCTTTGTTTCACGTGATCCATTTTCCCCATCCAGGGAAGATTGTCACCGTCGATCAACTATCATTCTTTGCCTCTTCCTCCTCAAATGGCAATGTTTCGTATGTCAAGCACTTTGGTGCTCCCTATGAGAGTGTTGGTGCAGGTCTCTTCAAAGGTTCTACTTTAATGGGAATTTTTCCACTTCCACCTCCTCATGTTGCCTCTATCAACATGGTCTCGATCAAATCTTATCCCTGGGTCATACCTGCACTAGATGTTGTTGATACTTGGGGCGAGGTTATGTTGCTTAGTCCCACATAAGACAATTACGAGGAAATTGTTTTGGCTTCAAACTCTGCAACCTCTGATTCTCAAATGATGAAGACCTCTCTCGATATGTATTCTCAATCCCCCTGGCTTGGAACTTTGGAATCATCTAATCCCTTAGCCGAGACCTTCCTCGCTGATGAAGGTATCATGGAAATCATGTCTCTCATGGAACCACCATGGATCAATACTCATCATTGCTCCTTGTTCCTACCTTGCTTGGCAGTCATGTCTACCACTTTCAAAGAGCCCTCTTCTCCATTTCCGCCACTGACTATTACTCATAAAGTATGGTCAGAAGGAAATTTGGATAATATTACCCAAATGATGCCGATTGACATTTCTATCAAACCTGGTTTCGTTGAACATGTTCATATTGGGGTGTATTGTTCTCCGGATGAGATCAAGACATATACTCGTCTATTTCACGAATTTCGTGATGTGTTTTCATGGTCTTGCAAAGAGATGCCTGACAATGATCCTAGCATTGTGGTGCATGAAATACCAACATATCCACAAGCGAAGCCCGTTTGCCAACGGCTTCGCCCAGTGCACCCTAGGAAGGTCGCTGCTATTAAGGGTGAAGTCGAAAATCTTCTCAAAGCTAGGTTCATTTATCCCATCCCCCTTACAGACTGGGTGTCCAATATTGTCTTGGTGACTAAAAAACAAGGCACGACCTTTGTTTGTGTGGATTATCGTGATCGTAATTGTGCTTATCCTAAAGACAACTATCCTACTCGCTTCATTGATCAAACCATTGATGAATATGTCAGGAGCAAGATCATTTCCTTTATGGATGGTTTTTCTTGTTATAACAAGATTAATATCGCACCAACCGACTAAGAAAAGACAGCCTTTATCTGCCCATGGGGTACGTTCTCGTACAAGAAGCTCCCTTTTGGCCTCAAAAATGCTAGAGCCACATTTCAATGGGAAATGTCCTACACGTTTCATGATATTCACAACATTGTCCAGCCTTACTTGGATGACCTTCCTGCCCATTCTCGTAAGCACCAATATCACCCAGACCATCTTCGCCATATTTTTCTACGCTTCAGACACTATGGCATTTGGTTAAATCCACACAAATGTGTTTTCTGCATGGAATTAGGATGAATCCTTGGCTTCATCATTTCCAAGGATGGTATTCGCCTGGATCTGCTCGAAGTCGAGGCCATTGTAAATTTACCCCCTCCATCTTCACTGCACCAACTCTAGAGCCTGCAAGGAAAGGCCAAATTTCTACATCGTTTTATACCCAACTATGCTGGGCTAGCCACAGGATTTACCTAGTTACTCAAACAAGGAACGCCCTTTGCATGGGATGAGGTGGCCCAAAAATATTTTGATGATCTTAAGGCCATCCTCATAAATGCTCCTCTGTTGCATCCACCAGATTGTTATCAAGATTACTTCCTTTACCTAGCCACGACCCCAAGCAACATTGCTATGGTTTTGGTCTAAGATGATGACAAAGGCAACGAACATGTGACATACTACCTTAGTCAGAATCTCCTTGACACTAAAACGCATTATGCACATGTCGAGAACTGTGCTTTGGTTGTCATTTAGGCTATTCAATGCTTTTGGCACGATATTCTTTTACGTACAACTACATTGATTTCTAAATGCAACCGTATGACCTATATCTTGACTTGTCAGTTGTTGGGGAGAAAGTATTCTAAATGGATAGTTATCCTGCAAGAATTCGATTTGGTCTTCACTATGGCCAAATCTAAGAAGTCACTTGTTTTCACTGAATTGACTTGTTCCCTTCCCTCCAAAGCTCTCCCTGCTAGTGCAAATGAACAGCTTCCAAATGAGACCCTTTTCCTTATCAACACCCTTGATCCATGGTACGGTGATATCATTATGTATCTCCAAACCTCCACATTTTGGTCCGCATTGACCAAAGATGATCGTCGAAAGATTCAACATCCTTCTCAACCCTACCATATTATTGGCGATACTTTATACTATATCAGTGTTGATTATGTTCTTCACTGATACCTCACGATTGAGGAAGCTAAAAGATCTCTCAATGATTTCCACTCTGGGGCATGTCGTGGTCATATGTCTGGTTATGCTACAACTCAAAAAATCCTTCGCGCTGGTTATTTCTAGTTGTCTATCTTCAAAGACTACATTCTTACTGTCCATAAGTGCCACGAATGCCAAATTTACCAACGCAATATGCGCGCCCCACCTGCTCACCTACACCCCGCCAATACCATTGGTCTCTTTGCCAAATGGGGCATCGATTATATGACATGTAACCCTCGTTCGGCAAGGGGGCATGGCTATATTATCATTGCTATGGATTATTTCACAAAATGGGCCAATTCGATGCCTACAAATTCTGCAGATGGTAAGGCGACAACTCAATTCCTTTTTAACCATGTTATTTCCAGGTTCGACGTACCCTAAGCCATTTTCAAAGACCATGGCTCCCATTTCAGAGATTACATGATGGCAGAACTAACATCTGCATTGGGCTTGAACCACGGTTTGACCCCATATTACCCTCAAGCCAATGGCTAAGTTGAAGCCGTGAACAAAGTTTTGGTCACCATGCTTGAGCGTACTATTGGAATACACAAGTCAAATTGGCATCTCATGCTCTCTGTGGGCCTTCCAAAATTCAACCATGGATGCAACTGGTTTCACACCATTCCAGCTGGTCTTTGGTCTAGAAGCAACATTGTCAATCGAATGTGTGATTCCATCACTCAAGATAGTCATTGAACTCCTCCCCGAAACATCACCTCAAGAGGAACACCTCTTATATTTAGAACAACTAGACGAGACTCGCCATCTCGTTGCCTTGGTCATCGAAGCACAAAAAAAAGGGGTCAAATCCCATTTTGATCAGTCGATCTCCCCTCACATTTTATCTAAGGGTGAATTGGTCTTGTTATATGACCAAGCTAATGATAAGCTTAGGGAAACCAAGTTCGAACCTATGTGGCATGGGCACTATATTGTAAAATGCGTTTTACAGAAAGGAGGATATGAGCTTATTGATTATTAAGGAAATCCTCTGGATAAGCCCCAAAACAAGCTTTACCTAAAAAAGTACTATGATTAGGTCATCTTGCATGGTTACTTAGGTACATTGGTGTGTGATTCATTTTTGTACAGCATGGTTTTGTGTGATAGTTTTCAAATAGATTTCATGTTTACTATGCTTTTGTTGCTTTGCAGATGTTTATGACTCCTCACGTTGGTTTCACCGATGGTGCTTGCCATAGTACCCGGAACCTGTCATCCATGGTATGGGCTATCTATGACCCTAACGGTGAGTTGATTGACCTTCAAGGTATCTAACTAGGTCATACAACCAACAACATCGCTAAATACAGTGTGGTCATCGAATTGTTGTCAAAATCCATTGCTTTGGGCATCAGAGAATTTGTTGTCAACCTGGATTCACAGCTTGTCGTCCTTCAACTCAACGGGCAATATTCCATTAGGAACCCCCAAATATTACAAATATATCTCCGTATCCATCTATTGGAAAGGCACTTTGATTATATTACATATCATCATATTCTTAGACGCATGAATACGTTGACAGATGCATTAGCTAATTACGTGTTGCATAGACATTTACAAAACATTTAAAAGATAAGAAAAACCATTTGTACCATAATAAACAAGAAAATACAACATATATATATATATATATATATATATATATATATATATAATATAATATATATATATATATATATATATTATGATGAGATTTTTGATACATCAAAACCCCAAAAAAAAATATGTGTGTTTAAAATAACATCAGCGGCTCGCAGGCCTCATACATCTGTGGCACGCAGGCCTCAAAAAATATATAAGTGCTAGACCTAGGAACTACTCATCATGGTGCTCATGGTAGCATGAGACAGCTCGTGCAACACAACTCAACAGTCGGTGGATCCGATCTGAGACTCCCACTGTGTGCCTCTGGTACCGATGAGGCATGTCTCCTATCCAAGCATACTCAGGGATACCATGAGTTAACCCCTCGAGGTTCCTCGCGATCTCCTCCTCATTTTCGCTTCCTTCCCGATAAGGGGCAACAACATCGATAAGGCTAGGTACACACCTAGCTATCAAGGAAATCCCTACTGGCCACTCTGGTCCAACATCTACATAAACAAGAGAAATGTTATAAGCACACATATACCAAAAATAATTAAAAAATATAAAAATTAAAAATTTGATTTTTTGCCTTTGTCATCGAAGTCCTCTCCATCTGGTAAGGGCATATCTAGGTCTCCATGGAAATCAGTGCCACTATACGGCCAGTCCTCCACGACGATCTTATGTCATCATAGCCATGAGAAGAATGCAGGTCGGTATGACATATGCTGACACCCAGTGATCCTGGGCATCAAACGACTCCAGCGGGCCATTCGTGGATCACATGGTGCAGGAGGATCAACCTCAGTCAACTAATACTAGAACAGTGGCACTCATTCCAGGAAAAAGGTCACAAGTACTGATCTGAAGCCAAATTACTTCAAATTCCCCGCCTTAGCCTTGGACAACTGGCGCTTGATGTTCATCTTCATGGCCTCTGCCAGTTGAAGATCATAGGAGCTGTGTAGTCAATATCATAAAGGAACTTCGACTTGTTAGTATCATGTTCTACATGGGAACCCACCACTCTGTCGATAGTCAACAAAAGCACCCTTAGTGTCAAATCCTGCACACTCGAAATCTCTATCTTCCCACTCTTGGATTTCAGGGCCTAGTGCAGTGTTCGGCAAGTAGGGAAGATATGCTTGCCCTGACTAGACGTGACCCATACAAGTTCACTGGCTCACCTCTATGAGATAGTCCAATGATGAAGTAGATATCTAAAGTTTTCAACTCTAGCTCCTAATCCCCAATGACAAAAATCTCATGATAATGTCCCAAAGGCTTATCAAGTATTGAAGCAACTCGGGTTGGACTGGCATCCCTAGTGTAAGGAAGAATTTGAGGAGCCCGCAAGCCCTCAAAGCCTCCAGGAAATTTGGATCATTCATTGCCTAGGTGTCAACATCTTCATGTTCCCTTTCCTTCCATTCCACCATTTTCGGCAATTTCTCTCCTACAAAAGCCATTAATTTGATCACCCACTATCTTATTCTCAAGGTCAGATCCACCAATTAGGGTTCTACTGCCGCAGTACGATTCAAATCTAGCAATTGGGGTTCTGTCGCCACCGCCACAATCAGATCAACCAATTGGGGTTCTACTAGTGCAGTACCATTCAAATCTAGTAGTTTGGGTTATTTCGCCGCCGCACCAATCAGATCCACCAGTTGGGGTTCTCTTGCCATAGCCCAACTCACATTCAGTCGTTGGGGTTTTGCAAGGAGATCTGACCCTCTGTGCAGTAAGGGTTGTGGCTGCTATAGTTTGGGCCTGATTTTCAGAGGACATTGGGCAGGATCAATTTTTTTGGAAATTGTCCACTGCAGTATTGATCAGCAGGGAGTCCTAGGACACTTACAAGAAACTTATCGCATAAGATTCAGGACGACGAGCTAATCGCAGTGGTACCATTCACTTGTCAGCTTCAATTTTGTGGCAGTCCCAATTTTTCTCAAAGTTACGTCAAGTGAATGAGATCTGCGTATGGTAGAAACTAGAGCTCAAGTCATGGCCAAAGAGAAGATTGAGCGCCTTGAAAAAAAGTTGGATTCTTTCCAGGAAGAGATGCAAAAAATTACACAATTCATTGCACAATTCAATACGAGCACGTCAGGGTTGCATCCGAAGGCACATGGTATTGATTGTTACACAACATTCTGTCACTCTCCCTGTACTCCCCATTCCTTGATCCTGGAGAACATCTACAATGAACCCCACATGCTTTGCCTTCATGAAGAAACTCCCATTATGTCCCTCTTCATGAGCAGATCATTTCCCTTTTGCACCATTTCCCATGAAACTTCTGTTTTGCCCAGTTTACAAGACCGGAGCTAATGGCCTTTGTCTCTCCCGTGCCAATGTATAGAGATTAGCACTACTCCTCATGCCGACTGAAGTGACTAAGCTATGTTTCAGTCGCATCGGTCCTGTTATGGAAAGTTTTTTAAATTAGAGCTGAAGCTTCTAGCTCTAGAAGCTCCATAACGGACGTTTGGTAAATGGTTTGGCCAAATGGGGTCGAGGATGACAGTTTGGGCTCCTTTCCCCTATAATGATGGAACTACCTCAAGGGATAAGTCCTTCTCCCATAAGAAGAGTATCCATATCCCATCCATATTTCCTATATAAACCTCCCTTCTTCCCAAGCACAAACTAGTGTGTGAATGTTATAGTCACAGCTGATAGTTTTGACAAAGTTATTGTTTTGAGTGTTGATACTATTTTGGAGTAGACAAGTAAGCTATTACTAGTTGTAGCCATCTAGTTATGTGTGGGAGAAGTGTGTTTTGGTTTGGAGTGAAGCCTAAAGGGAAGAGCCTTTAAACTATTTTTGTTTGAAGCCATCATGGAATGCTAGCAAAAGCGTGTGGGAACTTGGTCTTGTCAGAGGAAGACTGCAACGTCAAGACGAATGGTTGTAATATCTCTTTGATATTAATATATGCAACTATCAATTGATTTCCTACATGTTTTATAATATTACATATCCATGTCTTAATGCTTCTTGACTCGTTAAGTAGGTTGAATTGCAATTTTTCTATTATTATGTTTGTGTGTTGTTGTTGTTTACTTGTTTTAGGAGCTTGAAGAAGAAAGTGAGAGATTTTTGGACCGAGCAAGCAAGGACATCATCAAGCAGGATAAGCGACCAAGAGGTAGGCCCTCTTGATTGATTCTAGCCTAAGGATATCTTCCATAGAATGTATTTGTTGTGGCTAGACCCATTATTGGGCTAGAGGAATTCATTCGTGTCCGTGCTTATAATTTTACTTCACCACATTGATAAACACCTTGAGGGATAATCTAGCCATCATATTTGCTTCCATGGAAATCACCAACATTCCCACTCTCGACCACCCAAGTTGGACATGTATAAATTTGATGGCTCTAATCTAGCAGTATGGGTAGCACAAATGGAACAATATTTCATTCTGAATTATATCCGCAATGATCCAACTAAACTATGTGTGGGAGCCCTTTACTTGGACCAAGAGAGATGGTAATGGTGGAAGTGGCATCATAAATGCTATCCTGGGAACATAACTTGGCAGGTGTTCTCAAAATCCCTTTGTGACCGCTTTAACAAAGAATCTAATTTTTGGGTCATCTTACTAAGCTCTGACAAACAAGCACAATAAAAGACTACATTGCAGCCTTTGAGACATTGGCCATCTGAATAGAAGGTCTACAAGATGAATTCTACTTGGAATGTTTTATAAGTGGTCTCAAAGAAGCCATCCAAGCACGTGTTTGGATGCACCACCCACCTACATCGATAGACACTTACACAAAGGTTGTCAAAGTGGAACGTACTTTAGCTACCCAGTGTACTCATCCAAATTTAATAGCCAAGGGATGCCCCACCTAGGCTCAGGGCCCTACCCAAACACCTAAGGTTCAAAAGGTGTTCCCAACAGAAATGGCTGAAAGAAGAAAACAAGGATTGTGCTACTACTGTGATGAAAAATACTCTACAGGCATAAAAGAAAGGAACCAAAAAAATTTCAAATTGATGTTACTAATCATAGCTCATCGGAGGAAGCCCCACCCCTTGGGGGACCAGAGGACGAAGTTGAGGAAACCCAACAGGACAATGAGCTCACATCTATACCAGAGGAACCAGCTATCTCACTACATGGTTTGGCGAGCATTTCTTCTCCCCAAACTCTCAAATCCAAAGGCTTTATTAAACATCGCCTTGTAGTAGTATTGATTGATAGTGGCAACACTCATAACTTTACCCATCAGCGAGCCACCAAAGTTGTTCATTGTTTTGTAAGGGTAGTCTCCAATTTCCAGGTCCTTATTCCTAATGGGAGGACAATGAAATGTGAAGGCCACTACAAAAATATTAAATTTCATATGGGAGACTACCACCTAAAGACCCACATGTTTGTGATTAATTTCAGTGGTTGTGACATTGTCTTGGGTGTTGAATGGCTTCGCACACTAGGCCCAATCACAATGGATTTCCAAGAGTTATATATGAGCTTTAAGTATAATGACCACATGCATACACTCTGTGGACTCCAGGCAGGTGCTTCTTTTATCAACAGCTCGCATCGAATGGAAAAGTTGTTGAAAAAGGGTCATCATGGAGTTATCACCCAGTTTAATGCCATCCAGGCCATAGAACCCACTATTCTTCATATTCATTCAGAAATGTAATAGATCTTAAAGCGCCACCAACAGGCATTTGACAAACCTAAAGATATTCCACCCTCTAGAGGGGAACATGATCATAGCATCACTTTGGTCCCAGGGGCACAACCATCGAATGTGCACCCATATCGATATCCTTTCACCCAAAAGAATGAAATTGAAAAAAACATCAAGGAACTCCTTGAAGCCAGTGTTATTCGTCCTAGCATCAGTCCTTATTCATCACCAGTGGTCGTGGTGTTCAAGAAATATGGGGAATGGCGCATGTGTCCATACTTACGGGCCCTCAACAAGCTCACTGTCAAAGACAAATTCCCTATCCTGGTTGTTGATGATCTTCTTGATGAACTACATGGTGCTCAATTATTTACTAAGCTATATCCTCACTCTAGCTATCACCAAATACACATGAAAGAAGTAGACATTCCCAAGACTGCTTTCTGAACTCATGAAGGCCATTAGGAATTCTTGGTCATGCCATTTGGTTTTTGTAATGCCCCATCCACTTTTTAAAGCCTCATGAATCACCTGTTGAAACCATATCTCTAAAAATTTGTCCTTATTTTATTTGATGACATTCTCATCTACAACCTAACCTAGGAAAAACATCTTCAACATGTAGACCTAATCTTGCAACTGCTCTGGAATCACAAATTATTTGTCAAATTGTCCAAGTGCTCTTTTGGCGTGGAAGAAGTCAAGTATTTGGGACACATTGCGGGTCATGAAGGTGTTAGGGTTGATCCCAAAAAGATACAGGCAATGCAAGATTGGCCCCAACCAAAAACCTTGAAGAGATTGAGGGGATTATTCTATCTCACTGGCTATTATCACAAATTTGTCTACAATTATGGTCGCATTGCTAGACCCCTCACTAACATTGTCAAGAAAAATTCATTCCTTTAGACTAATGCAACACAACAGGGGTTTATGGCTCTCAAATAGGCCACGTGTTCCACTCCAGTATTGGCACTACCTGACTTCACCAAATCTTTTTTGATTGAATGTTATGCTTCAAGTACTGGTATTGGTGTTGTCTTAATGCAGGAAGGTCGACCCTTGGCTTTCACCAGCCAACAAATCAGTGGGAAACATCTGGGACAATCTACCTATGAGAAAGAGATGATGGCCATCTTACCTACAATAGATACCTGGCAACCATGCTTATTGGGGTGGCATTTCCAAATCCGCACAGACCATCAAAGCCTCAAATATTTTTTGGAGCAACGTCTATCCTCGCCACAACAAAGCAAGTGGCTGGCCAAAATGTTGGGATATGATTATGGGATAATTTACAAGAAAGGGTGTGACAATGTAGTAGTGAATGCTTTATAATGCCATTTTGAGGATGAAATCATGCTGCTATCCATCTCTCTTCCCATAACAGATTGGATTGAAGAAGCCCAAAAGGAATGGTTTTCACACTCCTCCCTCTCCCAACTCATTAATAACTTGAGAGCATATCCTAATTCCTCAGTTGGCTACTGTTGGAAGGATGAGATTATTCGCTACAAGGATCGAGTAGTTATATCACTGACATCCACCCACAAAATGTGCATTTTGGAAAAGTTGCACTCATCTCCCACTGCAGGCCATGTAGGCTTTCAGAAGACTTATGCTCACACTCGTCATTCTTTCTTTTGGATGGGCATGAAAACTGCCATTCTTACTTTTGTAGATGAATGTAATGTGTGTCAACACCAAAAAGGAGAAACAGTCAAGTTACTAGGAACATTACAACCATTACCAATCCCTGCATCCATCTTGACAGATGTTTCTATGGATTTCATTACTGGTCTCCCGAAGTCAGATAACAAATTAGACATCATGGTGGTTGTGGATAGACTTTCTAAAGATGCTCATTTTTGCACTCTACCCCACCCATTTACCCCCACTTTGGTGGCTTAAGCTTTCATGGACCAGATCTTCAAACTACATGGCATGCCCACTTCCATTGTGTCTGATCATGACCTGACTTTCACCAGTAACTTTTGGCAATAAATTTTCAAGCTACAAGGCACCCAACTCCAACTATGTACTTCCTATCATCCCCAAACTGATGGTCAAATCGAAGCAGTCAACAAATGTTTGGAGACATACCTAGGGCGCTTCACTTCAGAAAAGCAGCATCAATGGGTATAGTGGCTACCTTTAGCTAAATGGTGGTATAATACTAACTATCATGAAGCCACCAAGATGACTCCATTTGAAGCAGTGTATGGACAACTCCCACCTTCACCTATTTCTTGTATCCCTAGATCCTCTAAGGTGCAAACAATTAATCAAATCCTACAGAACCGTGCAGCCATGTTAGCTCATCTCAAAGATAATCTCCATCAAGCTAAGAATCTAATGAAGCAACAGGCACACCAACATCGTTCAGAGCGCACATTTCAAGAAGGAGATCTGATATTCTTCTGACTACAGCCATACAAGAAAACATCACTCAAAGAAAAGGGTTGCTAGAAATTAGCTCCAAAATTCTATGAACCTTATCAAATACTTCAGTGCATTGGAGCAGTAGCCTACAAGTTTGCCTTGCCACCAACTTCAAAAGTCCATCCAACCTTCCATGTATCATGCCTCAAGAAAGTGGTGGGGAACAATTGCAGAATTCAAACCAGTCTACCTGAATTGGATGAAGAAGGTTCACTCTGGCTCCAACTTGAACAAGTCCTCAATACTTGAGAACAACATCTACGTGGCCGCACAATCAAGGAAGTCCTCGACAAGTGGAAAGACACCTCTCTAGAAGATGTGACCTGGGAACCAACCACTATTCTTCAACACTTTCTATAGCTTTAGCCTTGAGGACAAGGCTACTTTTGATGGGGGGGGGCATGTTAGGGTCCAACCCTAACCCCTTTATTTATGTAATAAACCCAATAGGTTCAATTCATAGTCATAGTTAGTTAAGGAGTCAATAAAGCTCATATTAATAATTGTAAGTGGTTGACCCGCATTTAAGAAAGGGACCACAGTTAGTTGCAACAGGCCATAATTAATAAATAAAGTGGTTAACCCTTGTTATGCAAATGACCACTAGTTGTTAGGTTATTGAAGGTCATTTAGCTATAAATAGTTCTAGTTAGAAGGGAAAGATCATTGAGTCTTATTTTGTAATTGAGCTCTACTCTATTGGAGGTTGCCCCTCGAAGAGGCAAGCGAACATTTCTTTTATCTCTGAATAATAAAATACTTGTTGTTTTTCTCATTTTATTATGTGTTATGGGTTGTATTTCTTCGCATATTTGGTATTCTGGAATTTCTTGCAGGTCAAGAGAATAATAAAGAGGCACCAGATCCATCAATAGTGGTTAAGGTCATTGTACCATTATCATAAACTTCAGTGATTTCGTAAGCTCCTAGCCATCTCATCTGAAGTTTTCCTGAAAAATCTTGAAATTTGAAGTCGTATAGAAATGCCCAGTAACCTTTCTGAAACATTTTTTTTAATGAGATGATCATGCCACTTGGCCCTTTGCTGTTGAATAACTGTTGTGCATTTCAAAGCTAATAGACATGCCTTGTCCAACTCATTAAGTTGTTGAAGTGTTGTTTATGTGCTTTTGTGAAGTCTAGTCTGACTTCTTTTTTGGCTTTGAGAGTCTTTATCTCAAACTCAATAGGAAATATAGGTTCCTTACCGAAAACAAGGTGGTATGGTCAATGGCCAATAGTGTTATGCCATGTTGTCCGATAATCCCATAAGGCTTCTGGAAGTTTAGTTGCACCATTTTCGCAGATTTGTTTTAGTTAGAATTGCCTCTAGGATTTTATTAGTACTTTCCACTTGTCTGTTTTCCTAGGGGTGGTAAGGAGAAGTAATTATGTGCTTAATATGATAATTATGTAGGGGGCTGAAATCTTATGAGCAGTAAATTGTAGTCCCCCATGTGTTATTACTTTTCTTGGCAATCTATATCGTACGAAAAGTTCAAATAAGAAGCTAATAATTGCTTCTTCCATGGCTTTTGGAAGGGCTACTACTTCCACCCACTTAGTCACATAATCTGTACAAAATAGGATGTATGCTTTTTTATTCGACAGTGGATTAAAAGGACCCACGAAGTTTAATTCCCATCTCTCAAAGGGCCTTATTACCAGTTGCGGCTGTAGAGGCATTTCATCAGCTTAGTCAGGATGACCCATTCTTTGGAAATTTTCACAACTCTGAACATAATTTTTGGCATCATTAAATATTGTGAGCTAATAATAACCCATCTAGAGTACTTTGTGTCCAATTCTATGCTCAACAAAATGCCCACTAAAGGGTTTGCCATGGAAATCCTTTAGAACATTATAAATTTCATCATCCCTGATGCATCTGTGAATTTGAAAATCAGATCTTGTGTGGAAGAGATATTCGTCTATCCAGGAAAATCATGCATTGCGCTAAATAATCAATTTCCTCTCCCGTGGTGAAAAATGTGCTGGAATTTTCCCTGCTGCCATGTATTTCTCCAAATCGGCCTACTAGGTTGTCTTTACTGTCATGGAAAATAGGTGTTTATCTGAGAATTGGTCATCCATTAGTTATAGATCAATTATTTTAGATACTTGGGTAAAGAAATCTGCAATGAGATTTTCTTTTCCTGGGCAATCTTTGATAGTAATATCAAAATCCTATAATAATATCGACCATCGAGTCACTCGGCCATTAGTAATATGTTTGTTAGCTAAATATCTAATAGTAGAATCATCAGTGTAGAGAAAAAAGGATTTCTTGTTATGTAATGATGAAATTTATTAATAGCATATACAATAGATAAAAATTCTTTCTCTATCACTGTATAATTTAATTCGGCCGGTGTAAGATTTTTGTTGATATAACGGATGACATAAGGTTTCTTATCTTCTTCTTGCCCGAGGACAACACCTATTGTTGTGTCTGAGGCATCTGATGAAATATGGAAGGGAAAATTCCAATTTGGTCATCTTAATATTGGGGCTGTTGAAACCAGCTTTTTAAGATCTGCAAAAGCGGCATCGCATTTGTCAGTCCACTCAAATTCAATGTTACTTGTTAAAACATACAATGGTGCAGCTATTTTTGAAAATAGTGTTATAAATCTAAGACAATATCCAACGTAGGTAAGGAAACCACATACCTTAGTTGGTGTATGGTGTGTGGGCAACATGAGAATTACCTCAATCTTTGTCAGATCTACTTGAATACCTGTAGCAGAAATGTAATGTTCTAAAACTACACCTTCAGTCATCATCATATGGAATTTTTCATGGCTAAGGCATAATTGGGTAACAAAACATCGTTTAAACACTTTTTTTGAATTCTTTAAGGCTTGATCAAATTCATCACCATACGGGATAAAGTCGCCCATATACAACTCAAGTCCTTCATTAATCAAATTAGAAAAAATACTTAAGATTTCCCTCTAAAAAGTGGATGGAGCATTACACAGCCCAAATGGTAAAACTATATATGCAAATGTTCCCAATGGGCAGGTAAATGTGGTCTTGTCTTGATCTTCAGGAGCAATCTGGATTTGGTTATAACCACTGAAACCATCCAGGAAGGATAATAACTTCTTCCCAACAAGGGTTTCAAGGACTTGATTTAAAAATGGAATGGGAAAATGGTCTTTGTGGGTAGCCTTATTGATTTCTCTATAGTCGACAAATATTCTCCACTTCCCATTCTTCTTGGGGATGACAATTAATGGGGAGACGCACTGGTTGTCCGAAATGGGATATATAAAATTGACATCCAACAATTTTTGTAATTCTTATTTTATTATATCCCTGAGATGTGGATTTAATATTCTTTGGGGCTGTCAAATAGCACAGGCATATTTCTCTATATAAATTTGATGAGTACATAATTGTGGTTCAATTCCCTTTATATTCGAATATTCCTAGGAAAAAGCCTATTTATATCTACCAAGAATCTGGATTAGTTTCTCTTGTTGTTGGTTATACAAATTGGCACTAATATTGATGGTTTTACCAAGTTCAATTTCAATTGGGATGCTATTATCGATGACAGTTGTGGGTATATGATCATTGTTTGTAATTTCTAACAAATCCTCCTGGGCTTCGTTATCTATTATAGCTTTCACAATTTGACACGATGGATTCCCTATAGTAGATGGTCTGTTAATGAAGCCATTAATTACATCGTCTTCTATCTAATTTTTAAATTCAATGGCTTCATCTAATGTGAGAGGAGAGCGCATATTTTCCTCCTGGTATCTATGCAGACATGGATGATAATTTTCAATAGGTGGGTTGGGTTTAGCAGGCGGATATAAGATAATGTTTTTGATGGCATTTATTTTGGTAATTTTCATGTTTCCTATCTAGAATCATATATATGCATCTATTATTGTCAACCATGGTCTCCCTAATATCAGAGGGTGCCCATCCAATATATTCCTTGGGCTAATAACCAAAAATTCTACCATGTATTCCTAAGAGTCCACAGAGACAATAATGTAATCCAAAGTATCTCTGGGCCTTACTACTGATCTATTAGCTAACTCTAATAAGGTCGAAATTGGTTTCAAAGTTGTGATAGCCAACATACCACAGGTTTTGTGAGTTAAAATATATATGGATGCTCCTAAATCCAGCAAAGTATTTGGAAAGTTGCAACCCAGAATTTGGACAGTTACTACTGGATTTCTGGGGTCATCATACTTGACAAGTACATGTTTTCCTAAAATTATATCGTATAATGTTCCTAAAACGTGGACTGTTGGTGGGTCTTTAGGTTTCCTTGCAGGATTTTTACCGCACAATTCTTTAATTGTTTTAGCATAAATTGGAACACCTCGTATAGCATGGAGGAGCATAATTTTTATACATAAATTCTTTAATTCCCTTACAAGATCAAAATCAAAATGAATGGTTGGTTTAATTACTTTGAGTCTTTTGTGGAATGGGGGAGAAGCAACTGTAATATTATCAGAACCCTATTACTCAGTTGCTCCATCAACTAGTTCTGTTTCAGAAATGATTATAGTTGGAGTTTTGCTACAGGCTTCTCCTATATATGAGTTTCATTATCTTCCTATTCTTGATTAGCATTGTCACCTTCATGGAAGATAACTCATCCAGATCTCAGCCATAGTTCCTTAAATTCAAGAGGATTTATTTCATAATCTGAACTTTCAACAATTTCTAAATATTGGAGAGGTCTGTTATTCGGATTAGGATTCAGTTGAGCCGGAAATTGTGGGTGTATCAGGGGTTGGGGGTTTGAGGTAAATTGAAATGGGGCTTGCAATGATGGTTGAGAATGGGGAAGAGTCTGGACAGGCAGATTGATTAGTCCTGCAAGGCGTTGCTAGTTTTGAGGCCACATTGAGTTTTGTACAAATGATTTGGTCCATTATGAGGGATAGGGGTTATTAGTTGAATTTTTCCATGAAGGGGTAGAATATTGTTGATTTGGCCATACAGGCCCGATAAATGGTTGATTTGGCTAAGGTGGTGTGGCGTAAGGCTCGGATTTCCAAGTAGAATTGAAAGATGGTAGTTCATTCCATGTAGATCCAGGAATTTGTTGTTGGACATACTTTCCTGAATAAAAAAAAAAGATGGATCATTCATCATACTTGAAGGACGGGCCTGCCATTATCATTGTTGTGCCATAAGATATGCTAGTTCTAGGTCTTCCTCAGCTTCTTTCAACACAACCTTTAGTCCTGGGAGTGATGGACATTGGTTTGTAAAATGATGTTTAGTGAAAATAGCACGTGTTTCGACCGTATCTAGTGGGCATTCCCTTTGGCTGTGTTTCTTTCAACTGCGAGGAAAAAATATGGCTAGAGCTCATTCTACCTCAGCTTGTTTCTCCTTGGCTTGTAAGAAATCCAACTGTGTAGTTAATGTGCCCAAAATATTAGTTTTAAAATATTCTAAAATATTACCAATCTATGCTCGAGTTATGCCTCCACCGGGAGTTTTGTTGGTCCGCGTACTTCCCCGCGAGCACCTGATACATAGTTTAACAATATCATCATATTCATCTTTGGAAATATCACCTTGCCCCATCAAATTAAGTGTTTCTATCCATTCATCTTTCATGCATTTAGTTAAAGTAGTTTTTAGTACTTCCTTTGGTAGAGTGGTGTAAGGTGATCTTTGTAAGTTGTACTGAAATCTCTCAACGTATTCCTCTAATTTTTCACCATATTTTGGTGTCATTTTAAATATTTCATCTTTTAAGTCCCTAGATCGGCAACAATCCTGAAATTTAGTAAGAAAAGAATTATTCATTCCATCCCAGGAATCTATAATACCTCCTCCTAATCCCATAAACCAACGTAAAGTTGCTCCCTTCAAAGTAGAAAGAAAAAATTTTGACTTTTGAGGATTAGTAGTGTAATCATACCCTCTACACAGAACATTGAACTCGACCAAGAATGCATCAGGATCTTCTAAAGTCATCCCATGAATAGTTGGGATATTTTGTAATGGGATGGCTTTCATCGGAGCATTATCCAATGGATCGACTATAGGATAGGTCGAGGTCTGAGCTTGTGACACCTGGTTTGCCATTTGGTTGAAAATTCGTCAATAGCTTTCAAGGATTTTGTGATCAAGAGGTATTATTTGAGCAGGGGGGTTTTGGTTGATGTTCAACCCTCGAGGGGGCTTCAAAACACTACTTAGATCAGGAATTTTAGATACTTTTCTCTCAACAGGGATCACAAGGGGTCCAAATCTGGGAGTTTGTGGATCTGTCTCAAAAAATCGTAATTCTATTCCACATGTTTATCCCTCCCATTCTTTCAAGTCATAAGAATTCCCCTGATATCCATTAGAAGGACTGAAGTGTTTGATAGGTGTATCTTGAAAGATTTGTTCAAATCCTTTAGTTTGTTGTGAATCTCATCATGAGCTGCAGTTGATGACTCTGCTACTCGATGGGGCAATAGTAGAGCCCTTCCCAGATATTGTTCAGGGACCTACTAATGCTTGAGATTCAGATCTTCAAATGATTTCTTCTATGAAGGCCGATCTTCCAAGGCTCACCTAACCTTGGGGTTTTATGGCTTTTGATATAAATTTTTGTTCTATAACTACCTGGTTTTTATTCTTCTTCTTATAAACACCTACATAATTTAATTATATCAACCAAAGGTGGGTGTTGGCACAAGCTCTTTACTTGGTGCATGCGTAGGTTCTTACTTTCCGTCTTCAATACCCAACCCTTTAGAGACACAATCTATCACTCTTTTGACAACCTCTCCGGCAACAGTGCCAAAATGTTCGGTACTAAGTTGCTCCTATGGAATCAACTTGATCCTGTATCCATAGTTCATCAACCTGGGGTTCATCTTTTTCTTACAAGGTTATTGGCAAAGTCTATGCAGGGATAGTGCTTTTGAACTACTAAGGCATATGTAAGAATAATACAAAGAAAAAGTTATAAAGGAATAATTTCATGAAATACTAAGTCTTATCAAGTTGTAAACAGGAATGAACCACTATGTAGAAATCATAGAACTGTTTAACTATTTCTTCTGAAAATCATGAGAGGATATTAAATTCTACCAGAAATTTCAAAATTTATAATGTGCTTCAAAGGAAATTTACTCTTAATCACTAATTACTACAACCATTCATAAATGCTAACAATAAAGCATGGTAATGGAAATTCACTCTATTATAAATTAAATCTAAAGATGCACACAACTAAATAATGGAATCTAAAAATTCATTAAACTGAATAGTAAATCTAATCATTCATGCAACTGAATCATAAGTCGAAGGATTCACACGGCTCAATAGTAAATCTAAGAATCCACACAGATGAATCATAAATCTAAGAATTCACATAGGGAACAACAAATCATTCACATGAAAAGTAATGAAAGGTAATAATACAAGTAAGACAATGATCATTCCAGTGACTAGGTCCATGGTCTTCGGAAGTAATTTTCTTAGAGAAAATTCAAAATGATATATTAAAGTTGAACCATTTGAACTTTAATTGATATCAAAAATGAATTACGAAAAGGTCTATAAAACTTTAAGGTAGTTATGTTGTTCAATCAGCTTTTACAGTTGGTGGGAACAATCAAAATCATCTCCTTTTTTTACTGAAGTTTAATTTCATTTATATATTACAATGTATTTCTAATGTTGGAATGGTAAAGTTATCCTGAGAATCATAAGATTCTCAGGATTGCCTATTTAAACTATAAAATTTGTGAGATAACAGATTGTATCCTCTCCTTGACTGTCCCATGCACATAGGCGTGAATCCTTGATCAACATGCCATGATTAGCCCAACGATTCTTCTATAACTTGGTTCCTATTTAGAAATTTGAGGGAACAACAATCGTCCGTCAAATATCTCTTGTACATAAATTAACTCAAATTGTAAATTTATGATATCTTAAGTATTCAAATTAACTCATTAACAAGGTACAATACTAAGATGTTATTAACTACTTTCTAAAGCTTCTATCTCTCAAATTATTATAAATTGAACTTAAAGAACTTGAAAAACGAATTATTAACTAAAGAAACAAAGGGAAGAAGGATACCATTTCCATGGCCCAATAGAAGCCTCATAGAAAACAATTTATATTGAAATTTCCAAGATTATGTGTTTGAAGTAGCGAAACCCTCGAATCCAAAGCTCTGATACCAAATGTTATGCAACCAGATCGAAAAACATAAGAAAAGACAGATCAACTACATGAAAATTACCCTCTTCGCCTCTTCGGGGGGAAATCTCCTTTACATCACATAATTGAACATTTCTTGGATGATACAAATGACAATACCTCCTTGGTATATATAGGAGTCTAAGGGGTCACAATATAATCAGAGCCTACATAACAATATTAATGTAAGGGCACAACAATAACAATAGTGGGATTCTATGGGGCACACCAATAACAATATGGGGGCTACATGGGCTCAACGACAACAATAAGGGGGCTACACTGATAATAACAATAATGGGGCTACACTAGTATTATATGGACCTAACACTCATCAAACACCCTCATCACTCATCAAACACCCTCATCCATGTTTGTTCGTACTTTGAACTCAACCTTTCCCTCATGCTTCTCCACAAAATTTCCACATCATTTTTATCCCATGTTTACACCTTTCTCTCTAAATCCTCAAGCATCCTTATCCCATGTCATCCTCAATCTCCATGGAATCCGTAACCTCCATGTCATCCTAATTTCGCATCTCCACCTTTCTCCATGGAATTAAGGTGGAGCATAAGATTAAAAAATTATGGAGATACCATGCATCCCGATATCGCGCATCTAGTGGAGATCTGTCTCACTTCCACGTTCTTCTATTTCGAGGGTGATTTCTTTGAACAGACTTGTGGTCTTGCCATGGGTTCCCCTCTTTCCCCTATTGTTGCGAATCTTTTTATGGAAGATTTCGAAGCCAAAGCTTTATCCTTTGCTCGTCTTCTTCCCAAGCTTTGGAAAAGGTATGCGGATGACACTAATGTCATCTGGCCCCATGGTCCTGAGGAGCTGGATCGTTTCTTTAATCACCTCAACAGTCGGTCCTCTGCCATTAAGTTCACCATGGAGAAAGAGGTCAATGGTTGCCTCCCTTTCTTAGATATTCTTATATCTCGGAATAAGGAAGGCTATCTCTCCCACTCTGTGTTCTGTAAGAAAACGCATATTGAGCAGTATCTTCATGCCGATTCCCATCATTTCCATGCTCAGAAGTTGGGTGTTCTTAACACCCTCGCTACTCGTGCCCTTAGGATCTCTGATTGTGAGAGCTTTGATAAGGAGAGATCCCATCTCATTAATGTCTTTGTGGAGAATGGATATAGTAGGCGCCTAGGTCAGAAGGCTTTTCATAAAGCCTCTAAAAATGCGTTAATTAAGAAAGAGCCAAAAGAGCATCGTCTAGGTATCCATCTTCCCTATGTCCAAGGTACCACGGACAAGATTGCTCGGATCCTTAAAAGGTATGATATTTCCTCAACCTTTAGGCCCCTCAACACTATTCGCAATTCCCTCTGATCGGTGAAAGATCCCGTTAACCCTATGGACATGAAGGGTGTCTACTTGATCCCTTGTTCATGTGGGACCCCCTATATTGGGGAAACTGGGCGCTCCATCCATCAAAGAATCTGCGAACATGCGGCCAACCTAAGACATGGGAGATCCAAGTCTTCAGCATTAGCAGAGCATGTGGAAAAGACCAAGCATCAGGTGTGCATTGAGGAGGCCAAGGTTGTTGCCAAAGTTGCTCAGTTCCATCAACGTAAATTTAGGGAAACTATTGAGATTGAAAAGAAGCCAAGCAATCTCAATAGAGAGGATGGCCGGAAAATCAGTAGGTGCTAGATTCCAGCACTCTCTTCTTAGTCGGTTTTTTTACCCCCTCCTCGTTTTTGA
>APFE031463597.1:143113-161389 GCA_000404065.3 Pinus taeda
ATGCTCGCAAATTCTCTGCTGGATGGAGCGCCCTGTTTCCCCTATATAGGGCATCCCACAGGAGCAAGGAATTAGATAAACCCCCTTCATATCCTTGGGGTTAACAGGATCCTTTACCGACCACAGGGAATTACGGATGGTTCTAAGGGGCCTAAAGGCGGAGGGAATATCAAACTTTCTAAGGACTCGCGCAATTCTGTCTGTGGTCCCTTGGATATAGGGAAGATGGACACCTAGATGGCGTTCCTTAGGCTCTTTCTTAATCAACGCATTTTTAGAGGCCTTAAGGAAAGCCTTCCGACCCAGGTGTCTACTATATCCGTTTTCCACAAAGACATCAAGGAGGTGGGATCTCTCTCTATCCAGGTTTTCATTATCCGAAATCCTGAGGGCACGCGTGGCCAGAGTGTTAAGAACTCTCATCTTCTGAGCAGGGAATGATGGGAATCGGCATGAAGATACTGCTCTGTGTGTGTTTTCTTACGAATCACAGAAGCCTCAATTCTACAATAATAATATTAATAAATTAACAAATAAAAATTCTCGTCACTTAACAACCTAATATTATATTTTAATATATATATATATATATATAATTATTATAATTTAATAATAAATAATTTCTTTTTTATTTATTTTTATTAATCCTAACTTTAATCTTAACAAACCTAATATTGTAATTATATATTAATAAATATATTTAAATAATAATAATAAAATAAAATACCATTAAATTATTGTATTTTTTTATATATTTTTCCTAATTTAGCTATTTCCATAAAAATAATAATAATAATAATAAATCATATTAATAATATTAAATTAATAAATTAAAATTTGACCTGGGCCCTAAGGTCAAAATTAGCCGTTAGTCAATTTAGCTGTTGGATACTCTGCTCAGACTATTTAACATGCTAAGCTAGATCTGTTTCTTCAACTTGTCTTGACGATGAACCACACTAGTTGGTTCGAAACGCGTTGACAAATGTCTGTCTACATGTGATTTACGCCAAAGTTATTCTTTCAACTATTATTGATCACAGAAGCCTCAATTCAACTATAAATTAACATATCTATGAAGAATTTTTTGTTTTACTAAATATTATAGAATATTCATAAGAATTATGTGAAGCATGTTACCCACTAACAAAACTATTGAAAAAATATTTGTTTGGTTGGAATGATGTTGTTGAATCTTGTTTCAAGAAAATGAAGACCTTAATGACTTCAACCTTAATTTTGGCCACAAAAAATTTCACAAAACATTTGTGCTCAAAGGTATGCTTCATGAATGGGAATAGAAGCAATGTTGATGCAACAAAATGACCCCATTTCCTTTGGAAGTTAGAAATTAAATTATAGAGAGCAAACAAAATCTATATGTGATAAAGATATGCAAGCAATAATTCATGTCCTAACAAATTGAAACAATATCTAATTGGGGTAAAATTCTTAGTCAAAAAAGACCACAACAACTTAAATACTTGCTAAACTATAAGTTATTATCATGTCAAAAGAGTATTCAAATATTTGCATGACACAAGTGGCCATGTGATCTACCACCATGAAGGACCTGAGGATGATAGTGAAGCAATTGTACAAGGATTTGTTGATTATGACTAGGCTAGAGATCTAAACAGAAGAAGGTTGACAAGTGGATATGTGTTCAAGTTGTTCAGTGGAGATATTAACTAGAAGAGTAAGTGCCATTTGATTATGCCACTAATGATAATAGAGGTTGAATACATGGTAGTCACTCATGCAAGTAAGGAAGCAATTGAGTTGTGATAGCTATGTTAAAATATTGGGTTTTCTTATTTTTAATAATAGTATTTCCACCTGATGCCACTGCTGCTCCTGCAAAGCCCTCTCGGCAGCCCCCCGCTGCTGAGACCAACCAGTAAGAGAGTGGAGATAGCTCTGCGCGATGAGCCTCTTCATCAAAAATTTGAGCCCAACCATTATGGATGTCGGAGGGTGCCCCCCTCCCCTCCCTCCTGAGATTTATGCCTTCAAATGATTGGTAGCCTCCTGTGGCAAGAGGAAAGCAAACTCAAATCAACATAAATTTGTTAAGAAAGCTGAATCCATCCCTTCGGTAGAACTTCCTGCAGAACACCCATGTCGAACTGCGTTGAACCTAGCAGAATGAGGGCTCATTGGAAAATTCACGGGCCTCTGGCCCTCTCCCAAAGCTATCGATGGATGGGTCCATTGAAAATGGGGGCCCCTTGTCTCTAAAGGAATACAAAGTCACATGGTAGGTAGAGGTTATTATGTTTTTGTTTTTCAATCAACAAAAGATGGAGATCTCATTTTCTGAAATGGTCCATATTTCATGGGCCCCCGAGGGCTCTATTTGAATAAATGGACGCCAGACTTTGACCCTTCCCAGGACACTCCTTCAACCATCCCTGTCTGGGTAAGGTTACCCCATCTTCCTCTTCGTTGCTGGAATTCGGAATCTGTGGAAACAATCGGGAACAAATTAGGAAAATGCATTGATAGGGCTGAAAGGAGAGAACAATATTCGTGTGCTAGAATATGTGTTGAAGTCGATTTGGAGATAGGATTGCCTGAGGCGATCAAGTTGACCATAGTTGGCTAGTCTCACATTTAGGAACTAGATTATGAACAGCTTCCCTTCAAGTGCCGACATTGTCACGGCTATGGTCATTTCGCTCGAAACTGCAAGAAGAAAACTAAGGAAGAATCTGAAAAATAAAAGGGTGAACAGTGGACACAAGCCAGCAAAAACAGGCACAACCAAACAGACCAACAGAGTGAAAATGAAAGGACGGAATCCAGAGTCTGGAGGACCCTCTGCTGGGAAGAGTTTAACCGAAGGTCAAACCATAGCAAATGCCACCATCTCAACAAATCCTTTTGCTGCTCTAAACCCTCCAAAAGACCAACCAGAACTTGAAGAGGGAGAGGTGCAACAGAATATGGAACAGACAGTAGACGCATAAATAAACGCAGGATCTCAGGAACAAACTATAGAAGTCATTTCAGAAACCCCTTGTGTAGATGCAATCCAATAGGAAAATCAGGGTCCTCTAGTAGGCGCCACTTCCCCACCCTCTTATGTAGAAATGACCAAAAAGAAAAAGCTGATAGACAGTCCTGGTTCTTCCAAAGATGAACCTCTTAAGCAATCCAACAAAAAGGCAGGAAGGAAGTCTCACAAGGAGATCAGAGAAGAAGAGGCGGAGCAACTAAAGATGTAGGGCAGTCAGTCCACAATCGAAATGTCACTAGGCAGAAACACAAGGACCGGACCCCTAAAGGGTGGGCCTACACTGCCCCTCTCTAGTAAATAATGCAGATTGTCTCTTGGAATTGCAGGGATTTGGGAAACCCTTTGAAAGCTGAAGCAGTAAAAGATCTATTAAGAATGGAAGCCTTAGACACTCTCCTGCTCCAAGAGACAACGATAGAAGAAGATGCTTTTCTATCTTTAAGTTGAACCAAATGGAAAAAGAACTCAGGAAAGCAGTCAGCACCCGAGGTACTTCAGGGGCCCTGCAACCCTATGGTCAGAGGATATGTTCCAACTTAAAAGCACCTTTGCAACCCAACACTAGATATATACAAATCTGCTACATCTCCCAAGTAAGATTTCTTTCTCTCTCAGACTTCCTAGAAATCTATGCCCCCCCAAACATCATCCTGGAGGGGGATCTCAACATCACTCTAGACCCAAACGAGAAAAAACGTGAAGTATGGGGTAAAGATCCCTTCCATGCCTTAGTGGAGTCTTTGATTCTCACATGGGACCTTCTGGACCTCAAACCTAAGAAAGGTCGTTATACCTAGACCAACAATAGAGTTGGTAATGCCAACATTATTGCCCGTTTAGACCAATTCCTAGTTCAAAGTACTCTGCTGGAGGGGAAGCATTTAATCTCTTTAAAAATTCTACCCAAAATAACATCTGATCATAACCCCATCTTGCTGCTGATAGAGAAAGAGGAGGACTTGGGCCCTATTCCCTTTAGATTCAACCCTCTTTGGGTATCGAGAGACAGCTTTATGGATATAGTGGCTCATGTTTGGTCGCAACCAGTTGAAGGATCCCTCAGCTTCGTGTGGGAACAAAAACTCAAATACACTAAGTTTGCATTAAAAGCCTAGGCAAAAAGAAACCCCTTTCCACTCCAATGAGCCATAGAAAAAAGACAGTTCAGACTCTAGCTGAGACTCAACTAGGCATGGAAGGATCTGAAATCACCAAAGCTCAGTTGTTCATCGAATAGAATGCCCAGTTCAACTCCTTTCTTTCCTTTCGACAGGAAGAGGAATACTGGCACCTTAAGTCTCGTAACCTTTGGCTCCAAACTTGAGACAAAAACATAGCTTTATTTCACAGACAATGCAGAGCCCGCCTCTCTCAGAATCAAATTTCCAAAATATCCAACAGGGAGGGGGAAGTTATCAAAGGACAATCTCTCATAAAACAAGCAACATCAACCCATTTTCAGCATCTATTCTAGAAGGATGGCTCTTCCGATGACGACCTGGCTACCGACTTTCTGTCAAATATCCCCTCTCTTGTCAATGCAGAGGTAACGCTGGGTTAATGATGCCTTTTTCTAAAAAAGAGATAGTTGAAGTCATTTGGTCAATGCAATCGGACAAAGCACCTAGGCCAGATGGCTTCACCATACATTTCTACAGAGCTTGCTGGAATGTAATAAAACTCAATCTTCTCAGAATGGTAAAAGCCTTCCAAAAGAAATCCAAAGTAGGAGGGTGCACCAACTCCACCTTCCTTGCCCTTATCCAAAATGAAGATAACGATGAGTCTATCAACAGGTTCTAGCCAATCTCCCTATGTAATGCCTCCTACAAGATCCTTGCCAAACTCTTAGCCAACAGACTCAAGCCTCTGTTAGGGAACCTAATCTCCCCTCTGTAGGGTGGTTTTGTCAAAGGAAGGTACCTCATAGACAATGTGATCCAAGTGCAAGAAGCACTCCAATCTAGCTACTCTCAAAAGGAAAACGACATGCTCATCAAGTTGGATATGTCAAATGCTTTTGACTGGGTTAAACTTTCATTTCTCTATAAAATCCTCCTCTCCTTCAGTTTTAGTGCTGAATTTTCCAACTTGATAAAAGCCTACACACACAGACCTTGGATAGCCCCCCTGGTCAATGGCAGACCTTCTGACTTCCTCCAAGCTTCTAGAGGGCTCCGCCAAGGATGCCCATTATCACCCTTTCTTTATATCTTGTTGGTAGAATCCCTAAGTAGAAAGGTGACAGCGGAAATGGAAGTAGGTACTATTCCAAGTATCAAGGCAGCAAGAGGAGTGGACCCTATAAACCACACCCCCTTTGTGGATGACTCTCTCCTTTTGGGAGGGGCCTCGATTAAGATAGCAAAGGCCTTCAAAGAAATCCTTCAACACTTCTGTTTAATCACAGGAGCCTTGATCAATAAAAGAAAAAGTGTGGTTTAGGGTTGGAATGTAGATCACCCAACTATTCTTCGAATTGCTTGCACATTGGGATTCCCTCGGTATGACAAGTGGGAAAAGATCAAATATTTATGCCTTCCCTTAACCTTGGGACCAAGCCCTCCCTCCCTATGGACTAAAGTAATTAGCAAGATAAAAGGAAAAATAGCATATTGGGGAGGTCAATGGCTAACAAAGGCTGGGAAGTTGGTTTTGATAAAGGCAGTCTTGTCTACCCTTCCCATCTTCCATTCTTCCTTCCTGCTAGCTCCTAAGTCTACCACGGAATAGATTTCCAAACTCCCCCAGGACTTCCTATGGAACAGGGGCAAGGGAAATCAGAGCAAGTTACATCTGGTAAGATGGGACACCCTGAATAGTCCAATCCAGCAAGGTGGGTTATAGATTCAAGATCCATGCTTAGCAAATCTGGCTCTCGATGGTAAAATCATAGGGCATTTGTATGCAGATAAAAGTCATCCTGTCAGCAAGATCCTCTAGAAGAAATACCTAAAGGGAGGCTCCCTGAGAAACCTCACAACTACTTCTACTCCAACAGGAACAACAATATGGAATTTAGTTAGAAGAAGCATCGACCATATACAACAACATTTATACAGAATATTGGGTAATGGATAGAGAACATTACTATGGGAGGACAGCATTCAAGGGAATGCCCCATTGGCCACCCTAAATTCTTGTAACAATTTAAAGATCTGGCTAGTGAACAAAGGCCTCCTCTAGCTTGCAGACATATTTTCTTGGGACAGTAAAGGGAATTGGGTAGGATGAACTTTTCTAGGGGTTCTTGACCCTCTGGAAGCACAAAAAAACTTACTTTGTGCAGCTGTATTTGGCCTCACCCCTGTCCATCATTCATCCAAAGATAAATGGGGGTGGGGAAGAACCGGAATTTATACAGTAGCTCAAGGATTCTCCTCTCTACAATTCACACACACATCTTTGCTGACTCCGAAGCTCTAGAAGTCTGTTTGGTCTCTCTTTTGCCTTTCAAAGGTGAATTTCTTCACTTGGTTACTCATGCATAAAAAGGCACTAACAGGAGAAAATATGAACAAAAGAGGCCTCCACAACCCCTTTAGATGCTACCTATGCACTTCTGCTATCGAAACCTCTAACCATTTATTGGTTTACTACATTTTCACACAAGAAGTCTAGAAGATGGTCCTCCATGGACTTAGCGTACCCATACCCTCCCAAATATCAGTCATTTCTCTCTACACCTCCTGGGTAGATCAAAACCCTAAGAAAAAAACTAAAAACACAGGCTGGAAAAACATTTGGCAAGCTATTCCAAAATTCCTTTGGTGGAAAGTGTGGTTGGCTCGAAATGAGTGTGTTTTCAACAACAGGCTCCTAAAATCAATGCAAGTGGCTACTAAAGTAAAAGCTCTCTTTTTGGAAATAGTAGACAAATCAGCTTTTGCCTCCATTTTATCTGCAGAAGTCTCTGCGTGGCTAGGACCCTGCGTGACAAGAGAAAGGAAATATTCAATCAGCAAACTAATGAAAGCTCCTACTTGGCACCTGCATCTCACTGATGGTGACTTTCTTACGTGGTGGCAGGGGACCCCTAAAGCCACTATCTTCTTTGATGGAGTGTCCAAGGGGAATCTAGGCATTGCAGGTGCAGGGTGATTGATTCTTTCCCTAGATAGATCAAATAAAATCAGCTATAGTTGGGGCCTAGGCATAAGTTCAAACAATCAAGCAGAGAGTTACAGCCTCCTAAAAGCTTGCCAGATTGTGAAGGAGTTAGGTTATAAAATAATACAAATATTCGAAGACTCGGAGCTCTTGATTAAGCTCTTAAACTCCGAATATCATTTTCATAATCCAACTTTAAACAAAACCATGCAGAGAATTTGAAACACATTAAAAGACTTCGACATAGTTGACTCATACCATATCCTACGGGATTTGAATAAGCAAGCAAACTCGCTGGAAAATAAAGGTTGCCTGCTGTCTCAAGGTGATCTTAGCCTTAATGGAGGACCCTACTCGATTCATCCTTTGCCTTAGATAATCAACAGAAGGCAGATCTGCACTCACTGGCACAAATATTTAGAGTGAGAGTGGTAATTGGAACCCTAAAATCACATTTAGAATCGCAAAGTAGCAAGATGATGGAACAACATGCACAAGGATTACCAAGCAGAAGAAACAGTACCAGAATGAATAACAATAGATGGCATAAAGAACAACTGTAGAAGGAACAACTACCAGAAGGAACATCAGCAAAAGGAACATCAACAGAAGGAACAACACCAGAAGGAACAACAACCAGAAGGAACAGTAGAAGAAGGAACAACATCCGAAGGAACAGTAGTAGTAGAAGGAACAACAAGCACAAGGAACAACAGTAGAAGGAACAACATCCAAAGGAACAGTAGGCCGAAGGAACAGCAACAGAAGGAACAACATCCAAAGGAACAACAGGCCGAAGGAACAGCAGGTCGAAGGAAAAGTAAGTAGTAGGAATAGCAGTAGAAGGAACAACATCCGAAGGAACAACAGGCCAAAGGAACAACAGGCCGAAGGAACAACATCCAAAGGAACAACAGGTCGAAGGAACAACATCTGAAGGAACAGCATGTAGAATGAATGACAGTAGAAGGAACAACAAACTTGAGGAACAACAAAAAGAAAAACACAAGGAAAAGGTAGCAGAAACTACTCTTCCAGAGATAACATGTAAGACATAAAACAAGAATAGCCAAAGGATTCACTGAATTTTTGAATATAAGCATAGGAGAAGGGACTACATCATCATCTCATTCTCATTGCTCAGTTTTTAAAGGTTACTGTCGATTGTAATAGGAGCATGCTCCACTTTTGGAAATAAATACATTAACCATTCTTGTTAAAAAAAAATATTGGGTTTTCTTAACAAGAAATTAGGTTGTGATAATTAAAGTGCAATATTCCTAGCAAAAAACCAACTTGCTATTCAAGGGAAAAATATTGACATACAATACCTTTTTCATTAGAGACATTGTGGAAAGTAAGAATGTGTTGTTGGTAAAAGTAGGCATGGTGAATAATGTTGCAAACCTTTTAACAGATTTGGTGAGTGATCAAAAATTCTCTTGGTGTAAAGAAGAGTTGGTCCTAGGGGCCTTAGTTCACTAAAATCAAGGTATTAACAATTCAAGCAAAGAAGACAACATGTGGGATAAATTTGAGGTGTTTTACTCATTAGAATTAATCTTAGTCGACTAGATTTTAGTCATTTGATGGTTTGGTTAATAAAGATGGCTAGGAATGAACCTCAACATGTCTAATCAGGAAAAAAAAATAACTAGGAATAGCAATTTGACTAGATGGCTGAAGTCAAGTTGATGGGAAAGAAAATTCGATGGTTGAGTTGATAGGTAAATAGTCAAATTGAGATCAGTTACCTTAGTTGAATTTCACTGGCTGTCGAGTAGTTGCTAGAAATCGATAATCAGCTAGAGTGGTTGAAGTGATCACAATTGGACACACGTGCATGGTTAACTTAGACTAGTGGTTGAGATGGAATCAACTATAGTTGGAACTTGTCAAAAAATGTTTATGAATCCTAATATTATCATGATCTTAGCAAATAATCTTCAACCATTTGTATTAATTTGAGATGCTTTGTGTTAGTGTAAATATATGCATACTTCCATCAAGGATCAAAATTCACTCTTTCCATTTTCATTTTAGGGGTCCCATACTGAAATTTTGCATCATTCATTTAGGTCATGATATACTGATCCACTTATGGTTGTTTTCTCTTCAGAAAATCTAAATTTTTCCATCATAGAGTATACTTGTTGATCCTCCTTCAGATTGTCTTCAATTATGATTTCATAATTAACCTGCAATCATGATTTCATTAGGTCATAGGGCATGATTTCATTAGGTCTTAGGGTTTCCGCACCAAGGTCAAAAGTTTGATGTTAAAAGGTAAATAAAGGTTAGCAAGGGTATGAGGATCACTGATAAAACAAGCATGATGATTTGTAAGTCATAATCTTCTAAGTTATTATTTGTTTTAACCTAATGTAATTTTCACCTCAAAAACATGTTTTTTAGGTGAAAACGGAGTATTTTAAGTTTATTTGTATTTCATATGTAATTTTAAGTTCCTATATGTAATAATGGATCTCAGCTACACCAGAACATTTCTCCTTGCTACAAGACAAACAAACACTGCAAAATTCAAGTCCAATTGAGCATTAATCCACCTATCAAAAGGAAAGGGTCAAAAAATCAAGAGCAATTAAATGAAAAGGTGAAAGTGACAAAAAACATTAGCAAAGGGGGTTTGAGGAGCTAAAGATTAAATTCAAGGGTGTATAAGTATCTTTTTGCCTTCATATCTTCTTTACTTCCCTCTTACCACGCATTGGGCAAACCCCAACAATGTTTTTTACAATTTGAGGTTGAATCAACAGAAAGAGTGGAGGTGTTGTGCGTTTCCTCTTGGCGTTGCGCATTTCCTCTTGGCGCTGCACATTTCCTCTTAGCACTGCGGACTCCCTTTAGGCGCTGCGCATTTCGCCGATTTTGCCCCTGTTCATTCTTCAAAGATCCTTACACCTCCTCAGCCTTAAAACAAGTAAGTTTCTTATTCAAAACATCATTTTCCCTCTCCTCAAAGTTGTTTCCTCAATGATTGAAGAACGAAATCAAGATTGGTGTTAGTCTTACATTCAAAACCCTAGTTTTTCTCTTAAACCCTGATTTTTCAAGAAAGCTTCCCATTTCCCAAAATTACCTGATTAATAGCCTATATCCCCTTTCAAAGACCCCTATCCATACACCTATCAGACTCCCCATCTACCTTTCCCTTCTCCTTTTCCTTCCTAAACACTTGCATTCCCCTACCATTTACTTAGGGTTTCATAACAAAGACACCATGGTTGATGAAAGATATAGTCCATACAGTGAAGAAGAGGGATCAGACAAAGAGGGAAACATAGAATAGAGAAGGCCACATAAAGGAGGGAAAATTCACAGGTTTGAACCCACAGATCTCAAATATCTCCTAGCTTCTCCTATGACAGTGACATCCTTCAAATGGTTAGGGTGTTTTGAGTTTTGTGAGCAGGTCCAAGCAGTAGAGTACTACCCTGAGTTGACTAGGCTTTTTATAACCAAAATAAAAGATAACCAAGTCACTCTTGTAGGCATAACCTTCACATTGTCTACTGCCATCATATCAACTGCCACTGAGATTCCAAAAGTTAGGGAAACATGATTCAAGCAGGGTGAAATAGAAGCACATTTTTATGAACCATACATCAAACCTAGGTATGGAAGTGAAAGAAAAGGCTATTTCCCTTTCTCATACCTCCTGGATAGATATTCACCTATGATGAAGATTATAATGAAGTATTTTTCATGTGAGGGTAGGTTCTCTAGAGTTTGTTCTTACCACATCTGGTTACTTATGCATTTCACTAGGGTTTAAATGCTCAATATACCCTACTATCTTTTCAGGAGTGTTGAGAAGATGGCTTACATTGCTCAAAGAAGAGAATACAGATCAAATGAAAAGCTTATTTCACGATTCCCTCATAAAGATCATAGTTCTTTATCACCTTAAAGAACTTAACATTGCATGGAGTACATTTATATCTAACCCCATTTTCACTCAAGTTTCCACTCAAAATGTTCAAGAAATTCCATCATCATCTCATCCACCAACCTCCATTCCTCCATCTCAGCCCATGCACTATTCATCTCATCCACCATCACCCCCATTATCACCATTCCATGGAACTATTCTTTCATCTGACAGGAAAGAGGACAGTGATAAAGAACAAAGTGATCAGGGTCAAAACAACAAGCCAGGAAGGGCTAATTTAGATACTGTGGTGCACATCTCTCAGAGAGGAAATAAGAAAGTTTTTGCCTGACAGATTGTGGGAGGGGCCTTGCTCTCTTCATCAACAAAGCAGGTACAAAAAGGAAAGGAAAAAATGGTTGAAATAGAAATGCAAAAACAGGAAAAAGACCCCCATGAAACTGAGAAAGATTTTGACTTAGAGAACTTAGATGAGGAAGGTGAAGAGGAAAACACAAAAATTATCCTCAAAGAGCAAGAAGCATTGATAGGTGAGTTGCAGGTGAATCTACAAAGAGAAAAATACATCATATTTTATTATGAACAGGAAAATAGGAAAATGGAGACCAAGCATGAGCTTATGGAAGTTCAGCTCATCAAAGCTAAAAGAGAAGCTGAAAAGATTAAATTCCAACTTGAGGAAGCCTATGGTGAATATGGTGAGCCCATGGAGGAAAACATGCCCAGGAGGAGGCCTAGGACTAGAAGCCTAAAGCGAGCTTTGGAGCTTGAAAGAGAAAAGTAAGCTTAACTTGCCAACCAACTCACCTTAAATGAAAAATTTGGCATGATGATGAATGAGAACCGGGAATATTAGCTTGAGAGGGCTAACAATCATCTTGAGGACCTGTTAGCTAAAGCTCATAGAGATACATAGGTTCAAAGAAGAATGGCCAAATACTATTCCATGAGAAACAAAATTGCTAGAGCTAAGCTCAAAAGGGCTCATGCAAAAATTGAGGCCTTAACTCGTCAAAAGGAGAAGGACAAGCTTGACCTATTGGTGGAGGCTTCTCTCCATGGTTATTAACCTTCAGCATCAGCTATGTCAACCATTTTTGAAGACCCTGAACTCAGTTTTTGCTTTTGGCATTTCCTGTTTTTTCCAGGCAATTTTTGTATCTGTCTTTTGCTCAAACGCACAGCGCCCACTTTTTTGGGGCACCTTTTGGAGGAATGGCCACCACCATTGGATTCAGAATACCATTTACACTTAATAAAACCATGTTTCCAAATCTGAAAGTCAAAATTACTAGGTGGAAAAGGCAAAAAACCACCTAAACATCGTGTCTCTGCTTATTTTTTGAGCTAGTCACTGCGCGTTTAAGCAGTCTTAGGAGATTGCAGTTTTGGAGGGGCAAATCAAGCTCAAACTGGGAGATAGGGGCATTTTTGGAAACTAGATAGGATAAGCTTTCCAATGAGCTATTCTGAGCTAGATTTGGACACCAAGAAGGCAGTCAAAACTCACCTTGAAGATGGCACTATGCACTTCCTTTAGGTGTTGCGTGTTTGACACTGGCGTTGCGCACTTGAAAGGAAGCTAAATTTCACATTGTTTTTCTCAGAAACTACTCTTCACCTATGGGATTTTGATTTTTCACTGATGTAATTCATGATGATGATGTAATTAAAGTCTATTTTTGTTACCTAGGGTAGATACATCAGATGAATGGCCAAAGTGGCATGTAATGAATCAGTTTGCTTCGTATTATGAATGATTCAGTTTGACCTCCCTAGTCTTTAGCTATCAGTTCAGTCTTTTGTGCAATTGTTCCTCCTCCCATGGATTCGACCCCTGAGGCTAGGATTATTTGTTTTGAGGCCTATATTATGATTTTCTCAGTCATTTTGTTGGTTGGACTTACTGTGGATGCTCAAAGCTTGATTGTACATATTTGTAAGCAGTTTGGCAGGAAATTAATAAGAATTGCAACTATTTTTATGGGATCCCTGTGGTATGGAGTTCTAGTATAGTTTCTTCTTCTATGATTATATGTTTATATGTTTTTATGTTTTTATGTATTCCATCATTCATTTCATTGCTTCTAGTTGAATATTTTCAAGTTTGATAGGTAGAATCCATTGTATCAGTGCTCTGCCTTGGGAAATCATTCAACATTTCATGTTTTATGCAGTCCAAGAAGGACCCGTGATTGTCACATGCCTTTCTTAGCTTCTCACCTATCTAAAACATCTCACCCCATCAAGCCTAAAAGTGCTAAAGCCTATGCCTACCTTCCCCCATAGAACACCCTACATTTCTAACCTAATTTTCCATACCTAAACTGCCCAGCTCCTCCTGATCCAGCAAAACCCCTATCAAATCCAATCAAAACTTTCATGCTACTATACCTAGCCTAAAATCCTTTACCTGATCTACTCATCTTAACTGAGATCCTTAGGGCTAGCTACTTGGCTAAGCTTGGTTTGTGGTTACCCTAGCATTGCCTCCCTTCAGCTTGAGGTCAATCTAGGTGATAACACTTTGAATTACAATTTTTTATGCCTACAAATAGAGCATGAGGTAAAGTTAATGAGATATTATGTATTTTTAGATCATCATGATCAATAGAGATTTGGTGAATTATTAATACATTGGTATTAGTTATGGACTAAGGTCGACAATCATTATAAATTGGTTATAATATTTAGTTGAGAATATAAGGGCGGTGAAGCTCAAATGTTGGCTAGTTTTCCTAGTTAAGATTTTTCAAGATAAAATATCTACGTGTGTTGTAATTCCTTATGGTGTGAAATTGTTTATTTTGTGACCTTTAAGTTCTCTCGTAATCTTTAAAGGTTTATGTTAATTAAATTCTAGTCTAGCTTATATGACCAGACAACTCTATATTTGGACCTTTTGTATCTGAAATGTAAATCAGGTGCCTTAAAACCAACATCAGTGAGTGTGTTGTAGGGAAAAACTTAGAGGTTGGTATTGACAACCAGGCTAATTTTCCACGGTTTTTATAGAAAAAGGATTCACCAATTTCCTTTTGTTTTCTAAAAATGGTTCACCCAAGTTTTATAGGATAAACCTATTTTACCTTAAAAAATCATGAATTTTTTTATAGACACTATATAAAATCATTAGAAATTTGAATACTTTTACAAGAATAATTCCAAACATTTTACAGTTTGCAATTAGGGACTAGTAAGATTCGTCGAGCTTTCTAAAACTAAGATAAATTCCATCCTTAAAATTTTCTTTCATGTGTTGTCATGAAAGGATGGCTTGATTTGATCACCTTCACCTATTGAAGATTCTCCACTATCTTTTGACCCTATATAATTATTCCGAATATGAAATTAATGGTTGATTGAAATTTTGGAGGAGCACATTTAGTTGTGAGTTTTCCTTAGAATTTTGAATGGGTGAGTATATGAATGTGTGTATTTGTACACACACATTCATATTCTCAATATCAATAGGATTGGTAGTTGGGAGTGAGGATATGAATTTCTATGTGTTTACACACACACATGCACATGCTCATCCCCAAGAGGATGGGTGGTGGGAGGTGAAGATTTTTGTGTGTGTGCTATGATGAAATGATGGCTCATGGCAATGAATTCCAAATATTAAAGATTCCCCACCATCCATCAAACATTGTCTAATTGCTACAAATATGTGTTGATGGTTTATGGAAGTATTCAAGGAGAATATTTGTATATGAGATCATATTATAATTTTCATTGGTTGAAGATGTGTGTACATCTCTCTCTCTCTCTCTCTCTCTCTCTCTCTCACACACACACACACACACACACATCCCCTTACACATATTTAGTTAATGTTTCTCTAAATTTTTCACTAGAACTAGGTGTTCCACACACACACACACATCCTACGGGTGAGTATACATGTATTTGTGTTTTGTTAAATGTTGTGTGTGTGTGTGTTGTGTGTGTGTGTGTGTTGTTTATATTGTGTGTGTGCACTATCATGAAAGTATGGCTTGGTGCAATGGCCTTTGCCTATTGAATAGTCCAAACTATCAATTGATCATATCTAATTGTTCCAAATATGTAATTGATGGTTGATGCGAGTTTTTAAGGAGGGTGTTTTGAATGAGGTGTTGTATTTTCTTGTAGGTCATGAGTCTATTTATGTTACTAACAGGCTAGTGAATCATTTTTATTTATTTTTATATGTTGATGAATATTTTTTCCATTCTAGTGGAAATCACGGGACTACTTGGGTCAATTGAAATAATTACTAAAGAGCTAGACCAAATTGATAAGCCTGATGCAAGGATTCTTTTGTGATGTATCCCCCACAACGGTCAAGGTGGGCCCAAGGCTACTTCTAGACTTGTTTTCTTTTTTAAATTACTAGAAGATTAATAATAGTATCCCCATAGTGATGTAAAGGGAAGTGAAGGGCCAATTACAGTCAATGATAATATAGTTATAATGGCCATTTAATTTAATTTTGACAAGGTCCACTAGTTATTTATTATTAAATGAGGCCTACTAGGCATTTATCATGCAATAAACGTAATATGGCCCATTCATTAATGTAGAGGTCAATAATGGTTAGGGTTAAAATTTGTTAGGTAAAGATAAATATAATGAAATCCTTATTCTAGGTTGTCAAGGATTGTTATTGTATTTGTCATTGCTCCCTTGAAGAGATAAGAACTTGGGTTTATCTCTCCACAAAAATATTGTTGTATGGTGTTGTCATACCTTGAGGGTTTTCTTTCAATGAAGTAAAGGGGCATTTGTGTCATATTCTAATGCTTGTTAGTCTTGTTTAGAGTTCCTTGGATTATTCTTAGATGATGTATAAAAAATATATCATGTATTTCTTAAGGTCCATCTTCGTTGGTAATTCCTTCATAGCAATTGAATAGTTTTCTAGTTCCTTAAAGCAACAACAATTAATGAAATTACAATAAATTTGGAGTAGAAAAATTCCAACTTTAATGGAATGTTTAATATTTCCAAAAACAAATATCAATTTTGATGACATCCTAAAGATTAAATCTAAATGAATATGTTATAGAAAATAAATAAGAAAACCACTGCCAACCATTCTTTATATACATGTCAAATTTATCTCCTTTTAAGGTTGAAATGATGGATAATAACTCTAGTATTGCACAATAAGTCTCCCACACCATGATACCAAAGGTGGTTGTGCCCCCTATGGAAATTCGCATGTTATGAGAAGGAAGGGGAAAGGGATCATAAGAGAGAAATTCTCCCTTAATTTAAGAAATTTCAAATGTGACAAATGAGCTTCCCCAACCCCCTTTAATTTTGAAAGTTAAATAAGTAAGAAGATCATAAGAGAGACATAATAACCTTCCTCAAGGCAATATTATCTTTGAGGGATAGTTGAACTTCAACATTAGTAATTGCAACATTTTACATGAGCTTTTCTTTATATTTTTGTGAGTAGTTTATATGGAAGAAAGAGATCTACTAGAATCAACAAATTATGATTTTGGAAGACTTTCATTTACCGTAAAGCTTGACAATAAAAGTAACATCACCAATAATAATTGTTCACTAGCAAAATGTATGATCAATAAATTTAGCTCATGCTAAACTTATTATTATAGCATGTCCTATACCTCAAGAGTAAGCAATATATTTTTTGTTTTTCACAATTAAAGACGATCCACTATATTTAACACTTCTTTATTGAAAATCTCCTTATATTTAACACTTCTTTATTGAAAATTTCCTTATAATATAAATCTTTCTATTATATCTATATATACATAATACAATATTTAACGAAATTTATATTAATTTTAAAATATATTAAAATAATAATTTATAAATTTAATATAAATAGATAAGTTTTTCCAATATCCCCATTATAACTTTTATATATATATATAAAGAGAAAGAAAAAGACTTTGATTGTGGTGTAAATATATATAAAGAAAAGAGAGCTTTATGTTTTAGATAATATTGTGATGTTTTTAATGAATTAGTAACAGTAAAGACCATTAATTTCTTCGTTGCCATTTGGATGGCTGTATTATATTTTTTCATTTGTTTGGGTTACTTTGAAGTCTTTTTTTTAAGACGCATGGCACCTTCATGTTCCTCACCCTGTTTTTAAAAATTAATCATCATTAAAATTAAAGTTGAATATTTATAATAGTGGATATATAATATATAATAATCCAAGGGATTAATATATATATATAATCCAAGTGCGATAATATTCTTTTAAATTATCTTAATATAGTTTGATACATATATTCCTTAACACTTTCATATCTCTATTAGAATATGAAATCTGAACATTTACTTAACGAACATTTTAGTCAGGCGGTTCACAACTTAAATTAAGTCGACTAATTTATAATACATAAGACATATATTTAATCCCGGACCTATGGTTATTTTCGTACCTGTAATTTAAAGCAAATAATATTCTTTTAATTATTCAATTATGTTAAAGTATGAAACATTCTTTCGATTTATTTAATCACCAAAATAGATAGTTTGTTACAAATATTCCTGAGATTTGTACCCACGCTTTCGCTTCAATAAATTTATATAATGCAATATAAAGATGATAGCTTTCTGGAATTTAAATATACAAATCGATTATTGTAATGCGCACACCGATTATTTTTCTATGCCACAAAGTTATTGTGGCATATTTTTTAAAAATTTTATTCCTGGTATTATTATTATTATTATTATTAATGAGATGTTAATTATCCTCATTTTTATTCACCTGTTACTATTTTGCAAAGGAAAAGTACATTTTTTTCGTTTCCCTTAACGGCATAAAGCGGTCTTATAAAATACTTTTATAGCATTATAATTTACTTAGAATTGATTTGAACAACTAAAAGAATAATGACTTTCCATAAAGTTCTTACTATGTGTATATAATAATCTGAAACGCTATACTAAGAAATGCTATATTTCAGGAATGAAATAAGTGGATTCCATTCATGCGGATACTTAATTTTATTAAACGAGTGACCCACAAATTATTAGTTCGCCATAACATATTATCTCGGTGGCATTTACCCTAGAAAGATGAGTGTCATCCCTATTTTCCACATTATAAATTATTATATAATTTATACGTGTCAAAGTTCCAACACCATGTTGTTATTGGGACCAAATATAAAATAATAATAATAATGGCAAAGTGATTTTTTCGAAGTTCATAGAACATGTTTGCCGTATGATTTTATACTTA
>APFE031463601.1:0-10839 GCA_000404065.3 Pinus taeda
TCACTTGCTCAGAATATGGTCAATTTTATAGTCGTTTGACACGATTTCACATCATGAATCCAACGATGATGTTCATTTTTGCATCTGAGCTTTTTACTTTTCGTCAATGACAGAAATTGGAGGTATAAGGGTCATTTATGTAAAGTTGATTGTAATTCATTTTTTTGCTGCCATTTAATGAAATAAGGCCTCCCCACTTTGAGCAAGGCCCACAGACGTAGCCCACATTGGGTGAAATCCGTAATCAAATCATTTGTGTGCCTTTGATCTCATGGTTGCTTTATGATTTCCGCTTCTTTTTCACGTGTTTAAGTTACTTGGTTACATGCTCTTTTATATGCAATTTTGTATGAATTCTTGAAGTTAAAATATTTGGATCAATTCTACTGGCTAAGTAGAATAAATCTAGGATTTCTTTGAATTTTCCAACCACCTTCTTTGTAACTTCATAAAATATTAGAATTTCCTCTACAAACAACATATGTAAGACATAAAAGGAATTGGATACATTTATCCCTTAAGTTTGTGATTCCCAATGATTTCCTTTTGTGATCTAATCAAGACTTCTACTACTAAGAGAAAAACAAAGGGATATAGAGGACATCCATGTATAAGTCCCTTTTATATTCTAAATAAAGAAGTAGTCACACCATTTGTGAGAATAAAAAACGATATAAATGTGATACAATTCATCACCAAGAAATAAATTAAAAACAAAACACCTCGTGAATTAAAAGTAATCCTAAATAGAGCAGATCCAGCTTACCATGTTGTAAGTACCATACCCTTAAAATGTTTACCTTGATTGAGTGCAACCCTTCTTGTGCAGGCCCCGCTAGGTCATGGATTTGTCTTCCCTTAGGAAAATTGAATTTTCTATAGGGAACTTCCTAGAAAAAATGCCATTTGATATAATTTTATAAATGCATCTATAAAGAGAGATTAGCTAAGCATTTTCGAAAGAGGTTGGGTTACCAACATTGGAATCAAAGCTATAAAGGTTAAATTTAATATAGGTAGTATTTCGCCTATAATTTTTTAAACCTTTATCAATCTTAAGTCTTCTTCCACAAAATCATAACACCCTAAAAACAAGTCCACAAAAATTACATTTAGACTTGGAATTTTATCTCTCTAGAATCTTTGAAGAATCAAATGTAAATGTTCCTTGTCTGCGTCCTCCATCAAGCACCAATTATCTTCTAGATTGAAAAAATTTTGGGACTGAATTAGACATTATTAGAATTTTTATTATAATAGCTTTTCTGTCATCCTTGCAAATGGATCCAAAATAATTTACCCCTTCTTCATCAATTTCAATCAAATTTGATTCCAATGTGTCTTTTGGTTTTTCAATCTTCCATATAGAATTTAAATCCCTCCAAAAATTTGTGAATACGTGGAAAACATTAAATTTTCATCTCCTTCCTAGAGCCATAAATCCCTACCTTTTAGTCTCCATGTTTTTTATTTGTTCAAAAGTATCAATCGCTTCTCTTCATTAATATATATTATTTCCTTTATTTATCTTTGGAAAATTAACCATATCCTTCATTGGAAAAAAGATCCACATTCATCCACCTCCTTTAAAACATTTTCATCGTGTTATCTTATTTCCTTTGACCAAATTGTTACAAATTTTTTAGTTTATTTTCGGTTTTTATGTAATTGTAAAGGATTCAATTCTCTCATTGTGGCATCAAAAGGGAATCAAGCCTCCTTTACCTTTTTACAAAACCTTCCTTTTTCAAGCACTATGGGTTGAGCTTGAAAGGGTTGTCTAGCTTCCCTTGCATTGTGGCCACTTCCAATAGGATAAGACTATCATGATATTCAAACCCTTAGGAGTTACCTAAGATCAACTTGGTCTATTTTTTATTTAAGTAAAAGTGTGATTTGCTAACACTTATACCCTATGATTCTTAAAAATTTGTAAAGCATTGCAAATCCTCTCCATTCTTTTTCCCAAGGAAAGAAATCGACCTCCCTCTCAAGTTGAGGGCTAGATTGAGGTTGTTGGTACCGGTCCAACCCACAAGTATACTCACTTAAGAGTTAACAAGGCTCGAAGCCTATACAACAATATTCATAAGCACAAATTACTTACAAATATATTTATCAAGGCATTTAGCTCATCATGTCACTAATGGGGATTTGAAGCTGGATGGGAAGATAACATCCATTCCACCAAATCAGCTTTGATAGCCCAAATTGATCAAATCCTTTCCATTTATTGTGAAAAAAATGATAAATAACATAATCAAGTCTGGTCCCATAGGAATAAAATCAATGTAAATTTGAAATTGTCATTATGATTATTCTTTGCATTATACTCATATGCCATTTACTGTGTTGGAAATTCATTGTATGTAGTTATGTTGGCACTATATTATCATCTTGGTTTATACATGTAATTGTGGCACCAAAGAATTAATGGCATGATATATAGTATGGCATCAATGATGTGGTTATGTTATGAAAATAAAAATTAGAAATATATTGTTTTGATTAAAAGTGATTGGCATTATATGTTTTGCACCATGAAAATAACCATAGTTAAATATTTAGCAAAAAACATTAATATACAACGTGACAAGCGCCATGGTACACAATTCAGACATTTATGGTTGATATTATGATATAATTATTAGTTTATACAATGGGATTTATTTTTATATAGTGTTTGAATAACATTAGCAACAACAATATGGGTTATTGTTGTCACCCTGCACACATTTACCATCACCTAGTTCAATATGACATTACATGGTTTTAAGTGATGATCAATATTGATCGACAGTAATGATTTTACTTAGCTCTAACATTGCCACGATGCCAACATGAATTAATGAGGAAGGTGCCAGTTATACAACGATTTATTCTTGGGAAGTCCCCCCCCCCTGATAGGCCAAAATTTTGGTCATTTGGTAATTGTGGATAATAATTTTTAGCTTTGCTCTACATGTAAAGAAACTAACTCGTCTCAAGGACCCAACCATTGCTCAGCAAAGGTTTAAAACCTAAATTTGCATCTTCAAATGAGGTTAGTATTCATCTTATTGCACCGCAGTTTCATATTTTGATGTTAAAATTGAATTGACTTAGTGATTGTATGTTCTCAATCATATTTAACCCTCTTTCTTTGGCTTGTTTTATTGAAAGGAAGTTAAAATTATTATGTTTGTTTGGTTTCACTTTTTCTCCTCTATACTTGAACTTTCCATGAGGTTCTTTTTTCAATGACTGAAAAGCAAGGTGTTGATGATTATGAATATTGTATTACACTGCTTATTTCTGACTTGTTCTAGTCTAAAATTTGTGTCAAAAATAAGGGGTTATATTGCATACTAGATTGGTTGAAGAAAATATTTGGTATGGTTGTTAAAACATTTATAAAAGTTTTATTTTGATAACAGTGTGAAGAATTATGTTCTTAAGCAAATGGGTTATAGTTATATGATGAAAAAAAGTTCTAGCTCAAAATAAATGTGTATCTAATTCTCTTAATCTTTGATTTGTTTCAATCTAAGTATTGTTGTTGTTTTATAACCTCATTTGGTTATTAAATTGTAGTTAATTTATATGTGATACTTGTATGTCTTACTACTCTATTCAAATCGTAATTTGTTCATAATTGAGAATAAACTTGAATATAAGCCTTTTCGAACAAGTCATTGACACTAATGTGAGGTTGTTTAGGGTTCAATCCCAAGCCTTGAGGGTTTATATGATAAGAAACTCTATTTCGAGCTCTTGAATTATTGAGTCTTGTAGCTCATAGAAAATTTTAAGGGAGAAATTCTTCCCATGGGTTAAATTAGGGGGTTTTATTTTGGTTAGGAGATTTTTTTGCAAAGAGGGGTTTGACTATGCATCACCTAAGATTTATCTAGAAAAAAGGAAAAAAAATAAGTCGTAAAACCATTATCCCATGGGAATTTGATGGAGGAGAGTTGAAAATTCCATTTTCCTTGCAAACTAGATCCCTCCCATTTGCCCTATTTTTCTGGTAATGGAAATTATTTGGATATATTTTCCATTTATGGGAATGTCAATTATTTGGAGTCATTTTACCTTATGAAATTCATCTTCATGTTTTTTCTTGGGGAGAAAATATTGTAATTTCCATTAATTTGTTGAAAATTACATGTTGTAAATGCCATAGGCATATGCAAGTACTGTGACCGTAGTCAGTTATGTAGAGTATGAACTGTAATTTCTACAAAAAGACCTTGTGTTGGGTGTGCTAGTGACTGCTGTACATATAAAATAATTACATATTCAAAAATTTACCAATGGTGTTTGTTGTTCTATTGCCAAAAAGTGATAATTACATAAATAGAAAAAATGTGAAAAGACAGATGAATATTGTTGATATTAGGGCCTATCTTCCCTCCGTAGTTCATGATCCATATATGGTCCGCCGAAGAACTAATAGGTCCACTCATGTGTGTGCTCTGTGATCATCCATTCTCCTCGAGGACGATGTGTTGCCTCTTTCGATAGCTTGTCCGCACCTTCATTACGTTCCCTATAAATATGAGTGCATGAGATATGAACAAAATGCGTTTTGAGAAAAACAATATCATCCAAAATAGTTCTGAGAGTATATGCATGACATGATGTTGAGTTGTTGAACCAGTTTATGACTATTTTGGAATCTCCAAAAATTTGTATGTGTCTACACCATTTGAGGATTGCAAAATGTAAAAGATGTCAGAGAGTAAGCAGCTTTGCAAAGTTCTTTGTACCCTCTCCCAACCCCATGCAAATGTGAAAGTAATGTGTATCAGATATATAAATTATAATGCCTCCACCACATCCATGTACTTGTGCAGCACCATCAAAGTATGCCCAGGGGTGTGCTTTGTCGATCAGTTCCTGTGTGATGTTCCAAGTTCTAAAACTTGTTCATCTGTCAGGATTTCCCCATAGCTCGTACAGATTTTTGGTGGAATTAGCGACCAGATTATATTTCGGCTCCTAAAAATGATGTTATTGTGACACATCCATATGTGCCAGTTGACCAGAAGTGGAAGATTCCTAGTTCTTGGCTCAGTTGCAGCTTCCCACCATCTTTCCCAGGCATTTGGGATATCTACCCCACTCCAGGAATGCATGATACTTAGTGTGTGCCGAATTTGAGACCAGAGAATTTGGGTAGTGGGGCATGTGAGGAATAAATGGTGATTTGATTCCTCCTCTGCATGGCATAAAACACACCAAGTCATCCCTGGGAATGCCCGTTTCCTGAGGTTTGCTCCTGTATGTGTTTTATCCATTATAATGTTCCACATCAGTAATTTTGTGCGTGGAGGGGCTTTAAACTTCCATAGATGGCTCCACCAACTCATCAATTTGTCTGGCTTGTGATCGACATGTATGACATCATACCCTTCCTTGGAGGAGTAGTGCCCATTCTTAGTATATCCCCAGATCAAGTCATCCTCCTCTTCTCTTAGGTGCACATGGGTTTCTGTTAAAGTCTGCAAATAATTTCTCCACTCTCTTTGCCATTGTTCCGAGATGTTCCATGCCTTTCCAGTATGCCATGCTTGTTGGAAGATGGTTGAGTTACGAGGGTCTCTGAGGTGTGCGATGAAATGGACACCATTATGGTTTAGCAGTGTGATCAGTTCCTATGGGATTTGGTAGGCATTTCCGCTACCAATCTATGGATCAATCTCGATCCTAACTGACTCACCATTCCCAATCCTCCAAATGAGGCCCCTTTTAATGATGGGAAGGGTGTTGATTAATACCCTCCATATAACTGATATACCACCTCCGACCAAAGGCTCTTGTGCTTCAGGAGAAGCTAGCCTAGTTTTGCAGCCAAAGCTTGTGCGAAAGCGAGGAGGTGCTTTAGACCCCAACCGCCCCATTTTTTGGGGGTCATCATCCGGCTCCATTTGACCCACACAAAAGGCTTTCCTTCTTTTTGTCCCTTCCAAAGGAAATGGTTGCAGACTCGTTGGATCCTATGCAGTATCCCCTGGGGGATCCAGACCAAGGACATCCAAAAGACTGAGGTTGCTTCTAGCATTACTTTTATGAGCACCAGTCTTCCAGCTCTGGATAATAAGCGATGGCTCCAGATATTTAATCTTTTTTTCACCTTTGAAATCAACTAGGTTCAATTTGCAATTAACTATCTGCTTTAATCCTGAACCCCAAGTACTTCAGACCGTCCTTCAGTGCCAAGGTTTGGTAGGGGAAACTTTGTAGGGCTAGTTGAGATTCTTGTTGTGTGCAATCAGAGAAGGATATAGTGGATTTTCCCTATTTATTTCCATTCCTGTAGCAGCGCTAAAAAGTTTTAATACCTCTGTGAGAGTGATGATGTCCTGAATTCTGCCATTAAGGAATATGAGTATATCATCAACAAAAATTAGATGAGTTAATATGCATTGATCTGTGATATTAAGGCCCCGGAGTCTCCCAACTCTCTTCTCAGTTGCAATCAGTCTACTCAGGCCTTCCATTACCAGAAGGAATAGTAGGGGGATAAGGGGCAACCCTGCCTGATTCCCCGCTCCGCTTGAAAGGAATGGGAGGCTGACCCATTTATAAGGATTGCAAAAGAAACTGAAATAATACATCCCATAATCCATCTGATAAACACCGGAGGGAACCCCAGGTGGGTGAGTATCATCCTTAAATATAACCAGCTAACCTTGTCAAAGGCCTTTGAGAGGTTGATTTTGAGTGCCACCCCTTTTAGGTTCTTCAACTTAATGGAGTGGAGGGCCTCTTAGGTAGAACCAATGGCTTCATGAATTTGTCTATTTTGGAGGAAGGAAAATTGCTCCTAAGATATGTGTTCAGATAGGATCGGCTTGATGTGATTTTCTATAATCTTTGCAATAACTTTGTAGAGACAGTTGCAGATGGATATAGGGCGAAAGTCATTGAAGGAGGTTGGTGAGTCTGACTTGGGAATGATGGCAATAAAAGTAGAGTTTATGGGGGCATATATGCAACCTAGAATCCAGCTCTCTTCCACCACCCCAAGCAGGTCTGGTCCAATGATATCATAGAAAGCAATAAAGAATTTCACAGGCCAACCATCCGGTCCTAGAATTTTTTCCTTCTTGAACCACTTAAGAGTGCTTTCTAGTTCCCCAATGGAGACAGGTTTTATAAGGTCCTCCATCCCATTCGGTTCCACAAACCCAGGGAAATGGCCAACAATGTTAATGATTTCAGCAATAGAAGTGGCATGGGGGGGCTTTGAAAAGTTGCTTGAAGTGAGAGATACCTAGATGGGCGAGCTGAGAGTGAGTGTTGACTATATGATCCTGGTCCGAGGGCATCTGCCAGATTGTATTGTTGGCTTTTCTTCCATTTGCGTATTTATGAAAGAACTTTGTGTTACCATCCCCCGCTTGGAGCCAGATTCCTCTGCTTCTGAGTCTCCACGTTTCTTCCTGGTTAAGTAGGATCTTAGATCTCTGTGTCTCCAAATCAACCAGATGTAGCTTAGCTTCGATGGATAAGTAGCCAAGCCCACTTTCATCCATTAAGGAGGCCAACTGGGCTTCAATGTCTGCAAGGGATTGGTCATCCCTAGCCTTTTTCCTTTTTGTCCATTCAATGGTTAATCTCTTAAGATGGTTCACGTTGCTGCAGCAACCAGTGGCCTTCCTCTGGTCACTGAAAGGGGGCTGGGTATTCATCTTCATGTTATTCTAGTTTTCCATTCATTTAAATTTGTCAAAATGTGGTTTTTTCTAGTAAAATTTTTCCCACTCTTCATAAAATCAGGGGTTTATAGGGGAGACATTAGGTTGCTATTTAAATGACCATGGAAATGGAGGTTAAGCCAAAAATTAGATGAGTTTTTCAATTCTTTCTAGCTAATTCAATATCTATCCATGCTCTTCAATCTTCTACATTTTTATTTAGTAAGCACCCATATCCCCATTATTTGAATGTTCAAATGAAGGAACTCCTATATAGAAATATGAATATGATTATTTAAATTTACAATGTTTTACATCTATCTAACATGGAGAAATTATTTTGAATTAAACATTTATGAGTTTTGTTTATTCTAATAGAGGAGGACATCACTAAACCTTTATATAAATAGTAGGTGTTACACTATCTTTTTATATGTCCAAAATTACTACTTAGTTGAAGCATAATCAATTGAATTAGGTTTTAAGTTACTTTCCTATCTTGTCCCCCTTTATAGCCAAGCATCAAAAATGAAATGTTTGTCTAATAATTCACCTTAGATCTCCTTTATATAAATAAGGTGAGAGAATTCCTTTATATAAATAGTAAGGTCACCCTATTCTTGTTATATTAAATGTAAACATGGCAACTACCAAATCCAGATAATAACCATATGAATGTTAACAATTGTCACAACCCCACGATGGTCGCACCACTTAGACCACCAAGGGTGTGTGGCACTAACGTATATTCTCCCTAATGACTTGACCAACTTAGGCTTACTAGTACCCAAGCTATGCCTCTAGCCTATGCACCATGTAGTGACTTGATAAACTTACTTGTGGAATTAGTAACTTATCTAAGCCATGCAATATTAATTCAATTAGATTAACTTCAGCACTTGAGTTGACTAAGTATTTACTTCATTCACATTCATCAATGAACATAAACTTAATCCAACAACAGCACTTCAACAGTAAATAACGGTGCAACACTTCAACAATAACTTCAATGTGCAACATCAATATAAACAAATGAGGCTTCTTTTATGATATGGGAGGAGGAACTCCCAACAACAAATTTCTCTTTTTTTTTATTACTTCAATACACAACTTCAAATATACAACAAGTTTCATTGGGTCAACACCCTAAGGTTCGCTACCACAACACCCTCACAAAATTCTTAAGAAATTCTTGTGTGCAGCCAAAGACTCACACCTCAACCACAAACCAAACCCAAACAAGCTCATGCACTACTCTTGCAGATTTCACACCCACAAAGCCCAACCAACCAGAAACTGAAAGTTTGGCGCATTTCTTGGCTTGCTAGGCAAGCCTCAACTTGCCTTTGTTGTTGCCTTGGTTCACTTGTTTTCATTACTCGCTTTGCATCTTCCTGATACTTGTCTTGCAACTTGTCATTTCTTGCCTTAGACAAAATTCATTTTCCATTCACACAAAATACCTTCCATTGGTGCAATAGGAATTATAAGGCCAGAAGAAGAAGTTTGGCAGGAAATCAATGAGATGTTAGATGCAATGAAGCAATTCCTTGCCCAATATTATGTAGAACCGAAAAAAGAGGAAATTGCACAACACATTTTGGAGCCTACAAAGTTGCATACAAATTTGCCAATGCTTTTGGGACAGCTACAGATAGACACAAAGATATTGTTACTAGATGCTCTTGAATGTGAAATGAGATTCAAGGGGGAGCTCTCAAAAAAGGCCATATTTGTCACCTCTGATTACAAATCTTGGAATACATACTTGACACAAGAATTGCACATTGAGGCTGCAAACTTGGCCATCATGGGCCTAGTTATATGAAAGAACTTTATCTTTTTTAATTCCATGTAATTTGTAAATAAAGTTACTTTGAAATTAAAATTACAATATAATTTTGAAATGAAAATTCTTGTAGGAGTTGATGAGTCATGAGGGAAACTGAAAGGTCATGAGAGGTGAAGAGTCACCATGTTTTTGTATATATATATATCCTCATGGCTAGTTAGAAGGGACTTCAGCGTTTGGACTCTTCGAATACTTTGTAGAGAAAGCTAGTGCATTGTTTTGAGAGATCAAGTGACAGTTTGTATTTCCACTATTGGATCTCATGCATGCTTAGTGCAATGGTTTGTGAATATTTCAACTAATTTTGAGAAGCTCTTTGAACCACATCAAGCAAGTTCACTCACGTATATTTGAGAATCGTAAGACTTATCTTGTGGTTATTGAATGGTATGTGATATTTATTCATGTGTTGACAATTAATCAACTATTTCATTGATCTAAGACATACCTTATTGAGATCGTTTGTTGATTTATGCTTCATGATAATTGTTAGTTGAGAACTAATTTGCAATAAGATTCATGCCCTTTCACTTCAATTGTTGGTATATTCTTTATATTTTGTTCTTAAAGTTTTGCATAAATTGCTCTAACATGTTCTTTGTCAGAAGTTTTATCAAGTTTCTTTACTCTTGCTCATCTCATCCAAATCCTTTTCGAAACAACCATGGTGGTAGTCGGGCCCACAAACCAGATGGGACTCCTATACCAAACGGTGTAAGGTCTAATGGGGATTTTTCACGAGGGAGATCCCCTTTAAGTTGGCAATACATTTTGGCCCATCAACACATTCAAATTCATTAATCTGTTTCCATACAAATATGAAGTTCATTTTAGAATTCAAATAAATTATTTGACTTATTCCAAACATTAGTTACATTAGTAAATTCTTAAAAATGAGGGATAATGGAATCATCAAGAAGAAAAAGGTAACATGCCATTTTTTTTTCTCTAATAATCATCAAGCACTCATATAGTTTTGAATTACCCCAATGACAATTTCTCAAAGATCACGATAAGACTTATTTATTTCAAATTTCATTTCTAGGCTAGATAATTTTTTCCATTCAATTTGGGAGATTTAGGGACCATGAATTGTTTATGTTAGCCATATCTCATTATAACTTTAAAGTTCTCTTATAATCTCAAAATAAAACACCTTATTATACCAAAAATAAATATATACTATTAAGAAAGATCAAAAACCCTTATGACTCCTTAAAAATATAAAAACCCTTGTGACTCTGAATGAAAAAAAAAAAAAAAAAAAAAAAAAAAAAAAAAAAAAAAAAAAAAAAAAAAAAA